>MU225785.1:761122-777720 GCA_018584345.1 Thuja plicata
CTAGACTAAGAAGAACATATGGTGTTAAAAGGGCCGATAATGTGTCTTCTTGCACCTCCAAATATGTGACACACAATTGGTCCTTCCAAAACCTATGCCCCTATTGATGAGTGGAAGGCATGAATAGAGAAACATACAATACAACAACTATAAGAAGAGAGAATCAATGAAGGTTGTCAATAGACAACAAAATAGTAAAAAGAGTTCAAGCAAATTTGCACTGAGAATTACGGACACTTGCTCACAATTATACAAAATTGGTCATTTAATTTGTGTTTGTTGTATTTGAAATTAAAATAGTGGTGGGAATGCATCAGTCATTTCATGCATAAAAGCACAAGCATTTGCATTCATACAGTGGATTGAAGAAGTACATATTTGAATAAATGAACTTGCATTTTTAAATTCAAGTATAGGATCATAGTTCACTATAGGATCATGAATGCTACATTATCCACTATTAATACACCATAGTAAAATGAGTAATAAAAAATAATTTCACTCCATAATGTAGCATCCACAAGCCTTAATGAACTATGGTGTCTTTTAAAAGACATGAAATCATTATCTAGTTATGCACATGCATTGAACAATAACCAACTCGTGTAATCATTGTTACATGTGATTGCAGCATCACATGAAGCAGAGAAGAGGTAATAATACAACATATTCTCATGATTAATTTGACAATGTTCCCTATTTCTATCACATATATTGCAATAATCCAACATCTTCTCATTATTAAATCGACAATGTTCCCTATTTCTATCACATATAACAATAATACTTGTATGTACATGCAAGTATGAAGTGCAATGTAATACAATAACAATTTTTGTTTAAAGTGGGAGATGGATATAATAGAAATACATACAGACAATGTCCAATAGATGAAATGAAGGAAAATGCATACAATCCAATTATGTGTGTCAAAAAATTCAATGATACCAATATGACAACATGACTACTTATTCACAGTATACATGGTTATGTGGTTCCCTATGTATAGTTATTGGGATAGGATATTGCTATCATGAAAACCAGTTATGCACACGTATTGAAAAATAAGAAACACATGAAATCATTGTTACTTGTGATTGGAGCATCACATGAAATAGAAAAGAGGCATGGAGAGAAAACAAGGAGGCAAAATGGCACGGTTTTAGGGTTATCAGGGTTATCGATGGGCACTGAATGGGTAAACCAACATCGGTTAAGTGGCACTGCTTGGATAGCATTGGTTTCAATGTGATTTGTTGTGGGGTAAGCTGAGGGTAAATGGGGTTATCGGAAGGTTGTAATAAGATGTTGACACAAACAATTTAAGCGCTAGAGTGATAATTTTATAATCACCCCTAAACTTTCATGAAAACAAGTTGTGCACTGCAAGGAAATAATGAAACAAGTTTATATATATATACATGTATATATACACACATACATATATATACACATACATGTATGTATACACACACACACATATATATACATACATACATGTATGAAAAAGATATAGAACATCTTATCATGATTAAATCGACAATGTTCCCTATTTCTATCACATATATTGCAATAATTAGGCTAGAAGAGAACAAACAAAAACCCTTGACACCCATAAATGATTATACCCAAAATATTTAACAGAGAAATGATTAAGCCCTAAAAATAATTCAGCCAAAGGATTCAAACTACAAATACACTGTATTAAAAAGAAATACAACATCTTCTCATGATTAAATTGACAATGTTCCCTATTTTTGTGACATATATTGCAATAATACAACATCTCATGATTAAAATGGCAATGTTCCCTATTTCTATAAAAAATATTGAAATAATACAACAACATCTCATGATTAAAATGACAATGTTCCCTATTTCTATCACATATATTGCAATAATTACAGTGGATAGTGTAGCATTCATAAGCCTCTAATTAACTATGGAAATCACTGCAAGGAAATCATGAAAACAAGCTATGCATCACAATGAAATCATGAAAACAAGTTATGCACACACATTAGAAGAGAACAGACAGAAACCCTCAACACCCATAAATGATTATAATCAAAATATTTAACAGAGAAATGACTACGCTCTATAAATAAGTCAGCCAAATGATTCAATCTACAAATACAGTGTTATAAAGAAATACAACATCTTCTCATTATTAAATCGACAATGTTTCCTATTTCTGTCACATGTATTGCAATAATTAACAGAAACCCTTGACACCCAAAAATGATTATACTTGAAATATTTAACAGAGAAATGATTAAGCCCTAGAAATAAGTTAGCCAAATGATTCAAACTAAAAATACACTGTATTAAAAAGAAATACAACATCTTCTCATGATTAAATCAACATTGTTCCCTATTTTTGTGACATATATTGCAATAATACAACATCTTCTTATGATTAAAATGATAATGTTCCCTATTTCTGTCACATATATTGCAATAATTATAGTGGATAATGTAGCATTCATAAGCCTCTAATGAACAACAAAAATCACCGCAAGGAAATCGGGAAAACAAGTTATGCATCTCAAGGAAATCATGAAATGTTATAAACACACATTATAAGAGAACAAACAAAAACCCTCAACACCCAGAAATGATTAAACTCAAAATATTTAACAGATAAATGATTAAGCCCTAGAAATAAGTCAGCCAAATGATTCAAACTACAAATAAACTATATTAAAAAGAAATATAACATCTTTTCATGATTAAATTGACAATATTTCCTAATTCTATCACATATATTGTAATAATAAACTAGTTATGCACACACATTGAACAATAATAAACTAGTGAAATAATTGTTACTTGAGATTGGAGCATCACTTGAAGCAGAGAATACGTGCAAAGATGGACTGTCATGAGCCAAGAGGAGGTGTTGAGAGAAAAGAAGGTGGAAAAATGGTAGAAAATACTTCTACTGCGCACAATTTTAGGGTTATCGATGGGCAATTAATGGGTAACCCAACACTGGTTACGTGGCACCACTTGGATAGCAGTGGTGTCAATGTGATTTGTTATCGGGTCATCGACATGTTATAATAACATGTTGACACAAATAATTAAAGTGTTAGAGTGATTAAATGTGGTCATCAAAAGGTTATAATAACATGTTGACACAAACAATTAAAGTGTTAGAGTGATTATTTTATAATCACCCCTAAACGAACCAATGTCAAAAACATATTGGTCATGGGTGCAATATCAATCGGTTATTAGGTCTAAACTGATTATGTTTTGAACATTTTATTGTCACCTATTGGGGGGTTTGGGAGCGGGTACCAGACACCACTTTGGAAATGTAACTTTTTGACCACTTTGCACTCGAAAATCTCTACAGAGAGATCGATGAATACCCAAGAGCCGAAACCTTAGCTTTAAGCTCTTGTCTCACCTATGGAGACACAAGAAATTTTTTTGAGGAAACCCACTTTACGGTTTAAAATGTAAACTTTAAATTAATATTTCAAATGAGCTCCATCTTCATGAAATTTAATATAGAAGCATTTGAGAAAAATTGAAACTTAAAATTAATATTTCAAACGAGCTCAAATCTTTGTGAAATTTAAAATGGAAGCATTTGGCATCAAAATATTAGGTGGGTTTTCCTCTAATTGTGCAAAATTGAAACTTTTTTGTAACACATTTTACATCTGCGAGAAAAATTAAAGCTTTAAATTAATATTTCAAATGAGCTCCAATCTTCATGAAATTTAAATGGAAGTATTTGACATCAAAATATTAGGTGGGTTTTCCTCTGATTGTGCAAAATTGAAACTTTTTTGTGACACGTTTTACTTCTGAGAGCAAAATTGTAACTTTAAATTAATATTTCAAATGAGATCCATTTTCATGAAATATAAAATGGAAGCATTTGAAATCAAAATATTAGGTGGGTTTTCCTCTGATTGTGCAAAATTGAAACTTTTTTGTGACATGTTTTATATCCGGGAGCAAAATTGAAACTTTAAATTAATATTTCAAATGAGCTCAGATCTTCCTGAAATTTAAAATGGAAGTATTTTATATCAAAATATTAGGTGGGTTTTCCTATGATTGTGCAAACTTGAAACTTATTTGTGACACGTTTTACATCCTAGAGAAAAATTGAAACTTTAAATTAATATTTCAAATGAGCTCGGATCTTTGTGAAATTTAAAATGGAAGCATTTGACATCAAAATATTAGGTGGGTTTTCCTCTGATTGTGCAAAATTGAAACTTTTTTCTAATACATTTTACGTTCGGGAGCAAAATTGAAACTTTAAATTAATATTTTAAATGATCTCCATCTTTGTGAAATTTAAAATGGAAGAATTTGACAACAAAATATTAGGTGGGTTTTCCTCTGATTGTGCAAAATTGAAACTTTTTTGTGACACATTTTACTTCCAGGAGAATATTGAAACTTTAAAATAATATTTTAAATGAGCTTGGTCTTCGTGAAATTTAAAATAGAAGAATTTAACATCAAATTATTAGGTGGGTTTTCCTTTGATTGTGCAAAATTGAAATTTTTTGTGACACGTTTTAAATCCAGGAGAAAAATTGAAACTATAAATTAATATTTCTAACGAGCTCTGATCTTCGTAAAATTTAAAATGGAAGCATTTGACATCAAAATATTAGGTGGGTTTTCCTCTTATTGTGAAAAATTTAAACTTTTTTGTGAGACATTTTACATCCAAGAGCAAAATTGAAACTTTAAATTAATATTTCAAACAAGCTCGGATCTTCATGAAATTTAAAATGGAAGCATTTGACATCAAAATATTAGGTGGGTTTTCCTCTCATTATGTAAAATTGAAACTTTTTTGTGACATGTTTTATGTCCGGGTGCAAAATTGAAACTTTAAATTAATATTTCAAATGAGCTCCATCTTTGTGAAATTTAAAATGGAAGCATTTAACATCAAAATATTATGTGGGTTTTCCTCTGATCGTGCAAAATTGAAACTTTTTTGTGACATGTTTTACGTCTGGGAGTAAAATTGAAACTTTAAATTAATATTTCAAACGAGCTCCCATTTTGATGAAATTTAAAATGGAAGTATTTTCCATCAAAATATTAGGTGGGTTTTCCTCTGATTGTGCAAAATTGAAATTTTTTTGTGACACGTTTTACGTCCGGGAGCAAAATTGAAACTTTAAATTAATATTTCAAATGAGCTCCATCTTCGTGAAATTTAAAATGGAAGCGTTTGAGCAAAATTGAAACTTTAAATTAATATTTCCAACGAGCTCGAATCTTCGTGAAGTTCAAAATGGAAGCATTTGACATCAAAATATTAGGTGGGTTTTCATCTGATTGTGCAAAATTGAAACTTTTTTGTGACGCATTTTACATCCAGGATCAAAATTGAAACTTTAAATTAATTTTTTAAACGAGCTCTGATCTTTTTGAAATTGAAAATGGAAGCATTTGATATCAAAATATTAGGTGGGTTTTCCTCTGATTGTGCAAAATTGAAACTTTTTTGTGACACGTTTTATGTTCGGGAGAAAAATTGAAACTTTAAATTGATATTTCAAATGAGCTCCATCTTCGTGAAATTTAAAATGGAAGCATTTGACATCAAAATATTAGGTGGGATTTCCTATGATTGTGCAAAATTGAAACTTTTTTGTGACACATTTTACATCCGAGAGAAAAATTGAAACTTTAAATTGATATTTCAAATGAGCTCCATCTTCATGAAAGTTAAAATGGAACCATTTGACATCAAAATATTAGGTGGGTTTTCCTCTAATTCTGCAAAATTGAAACTTTTTTGTGATACATTTTATATCTGGTAGCGAATTTGAAACATTAAATTAATAACTCAAATGAGCTCCATTTTTGTTAAATTTAAAATGGAAGCTTTTGACATCAAAATATTTGGTGGGTTTTCCTCTGATTGTGCAAAACTGAAACTTTTTTGTGACACGTTTTACATTGGGGATAAAAATTAAAACTTTAAATTAATATTTAAAATGAGCTCAGATCTTCATGAAATTTAAAACGGAAGCATTTGACATCAAAATATTAGATGGGTTTTCCTTTGATTGTGCAAAACTAAAACTTGTTTTTGACACGTTTTACATCCGGGAGCAAAATTGAAACTTTAAATTAATATTTCAAATGAGCTCCGATCTTCATGAAATTTAAAATGGAAGCATTTGTCATCAAAATATTAGGTGGATTTTCCTCTGATTGTGCAAAATTGAAACTTTTTTGTGACATGTTTTACATTGGGGAGGAAAATTGAAACTTTAAATTAAAATTTCAAACGAGCTCCATCTTCGTGAAATTTAAAATAGAAGCATTTGAAGCTATTTTTGTGACATGTTTTACATCTGGGAGAAAAATTAAAACTTTAAATTAATATTTCAAACAAGCTCAAATCTTCATGAAATTTAAAATGGAAGCATTTGACATCAAAATATTAGGTGGGTTTTCCTCTGATTGTGCAAAATTGAAACTTTTTTGTGACACATTTTACGTATGGGAGCAAAATGAAAACTTTAAATTAATATTTGAAATGAGCTCCATCTACGTGAAATTTAAAATGGAAGCATTTGACATCAAAATATTAGGTGGGTTTTTCTTTGATTGTGCAAAATTGAAAAAAAATTGTTACACATTTTACATCCAAGACCAAAATTGAAACTTTAAATTAATATTTCAAACGAGCTTGGATCTTCATGAAATTTAAAATGGAAGCATTTTCCATCAAAATATTAGGTGGGTTTTCATCTGATTGTGCAAATTTTAAACTTTTTTCTGACATGTTTTACATCTGGGAGCAAAATTGAAACTTTAAATTAATATTTAAAATGAGTTCCATCTTCGTTAAATTTAAAATGGAAGCATTTGACATCAAAATTTTATGTGGGTTTTCATCTGATTGTGCAAAATTGAAACTCGTTTGTGACACAGTTTACCTCCGGGAGCAAAATTGAAACTTTAAATTAATATTTCAAGCGAGCTCCATCTTCGTGAATTTTAAAATGAAAGCATTTGACATCAAAATATTCGGTGGGTTTTCCTCTGATTGTGCAAAGTTGAAACTTTTTTGTGACACATTTTATATCTGGGAGCAAAATTGAAACTTTAAATTAATATTTCAAACAAGCTCGGATCTTCATGAAATTTAAAGTGGAAGCATTTGACATGAAAATATTAGGTGGTTTTTCCTCTTATTGTTCAAAATTGAAACTTTTTTGTAACACGTTTTACGTCTGGGAGCAAAATTGAAACTTTAAATTAATATTTAAAATGAGCTCAGATCTTTGTGAAATTTAAATTGGAAGCATTTGAGACCAAAATATTTGGTGGTTTTTCCTCTGATTGTGTAAAATTGAAACTTTTTGTGACACGTATTACGTCGGCGAGCAAAATTGAAACTTTAAATTAATATTTCAAAGGAGCTTCATCTTCATGAAATTTAAAATGGAAGCATTTGACATCAAAATATTAGGTGGGTTTTCCCCTGATTGGACAAAATTTAAAATTTTTATTACATGTTTCACATCCAGGAGAAAAATTGAAACTTTAAATTAATATTTCAAATGAGCACGGATCTTTGTGAAATTTAAAATGGAAGCATTTGACGTCAAACTATTAGGTGGGTTTTCCTCTGATTGTGAAAAATTGAAACTTTTTGGTGACACATTTTACGTCCAAGAGAAAAATTGAAAATTTAATTAATATTTCAAACGAGCTCCATCTTCGTGAAAATTAAAATGGAAGCATTTGACATCAAAATATTATGTGGGTTTTCCTATGATTGTGCAAAATTGAAACTTTTTTGTTACATGTTTTATGTCCGGGAGCAAAATTGAAAATTTAAATTAATATTTAAAATGAGCTCGGATCTTTGTGAAATTTAAAATGGAAGCATTTTACATCAAAATATTTGGTGGCTTTTCCTCTGATTGTGAAAAATTGAAACTTTTTTGTGTCGGCGAGCAAAATTGAAACTTTAAATTAATATTTCAAAGGAGCTTCATCTTCATGAAATTTAAAATGGAAGAATTTGACATCAAAATATTAGGTGGGTTCTCCTCTGATTGTGCAAAATTAAAAATTTTTTGTTACATGTTTTATGTCCAGGAGTAAAATTGAAACTTTAAATTAATATTTCAAACAAGCTCCATCTTCGTGAAATTTAAAATGGAAGCATTTGACATCAAAATATTAGGTGGGTTTTCCTTTGATTGTGCAAAATTAAAACTTTTGGGTGACACATTTTATGTCTGGGAGAAAATTGAAACTTTAAATTAATATTTCAAACGAGCTCTGATCTTTATGAAATTTAAAATGGAAGCATTTGACATCAAAATATTAGGTGTGTTTTTCTCTGATTGTGCAAAATTGAAATTTTATTTGTGACATTTTTTACGTCCAAAAGAAAAATTGAAACTTTAAATTAATATTTCAAAGGAGCTCCATCTTCGTGAAATTTAAAATGGAAGCATTTGACATCAAAATATTAGGTGGATTTTCCTCTGATTGTGCAAAATTGAAACGTTTTTGTGCACGTTTTATGTCTAGGAGCAAAATTGAAACTTTAAATTAATATTTCAAATGAGCTCCATCTTTGTGAAATTAAAAATGGCAGTATTTGACATCAAAATATTAGGTGGGTTTTCATCTGAATGTGCAAAATTGAAACTTTTTTGTGACACATTTTACATTCGGGAGCAAAATTGAAACTTTAAATTAATATTTCAAACGAGCCCTGATCTTCATGAAATTTAAAATGGAAGAATTTGACATCAAAATATCAGGTGAGTTTTCTTCTGATTGTGCAAAATTGAAACTTTTTTGTGGCACATTTTACGCCTGGGAGAAAAATTGAAACTTTAAATTAATATTTCAAACGAGCTCCATCTTCATGAAATTTAAAATGGAAGCATTTTACATCAAAATATTAGGTGGGTTTTCCTCTAATTTTACAAAATTGAAACTTTTTTGTGACACATTTTACATCCAGGAGCAAAATTGAAAATTTAGATTAATGTTTCAAACGTGCTCAAATTTTTGTGAAATTTAAAATGGAAGCATTTGACATAAAAATATTCGGTGGGTTTTCCTCTGATTGTGCAAAATTGAAACTTTTTTGTGACACATTTTACATCTGCAAGCAAAATTAAAAATTTAAATTAATATTTCAAATGAGCTCCAATCTTCATGAAATTTTAAATGGAAGCATTTGACATCAAAATATTAGGTGGGTTTTCCTCTGATAGTGCAAAATTGAAACTTTTTTGTGACACATTTTACATCTGGGAGAAAAATTGAAACTTTAAATAAATTTTTCAAATGAGCTCCAATCTTCGTGAAATTTAAAATGGAAGCATTTGACATAAAAATATTAGGTGGGTTTTGTTATATTGTATTTAGAATAACTAAGAGGGGGGTGAATCAGTTATCCTCAGGTCTAGATGTGCCCATTTAAACTTTATACCAATTTAAACAACTCAGATCTTCTCGATAGCAATAACAACATACATATGCAGTTTACTATTCAGATGTAATCGACTTTTAAAAACTTAATAGTAAAACACAACATAAACATTCATACAAGTTGACACCAGAATTTAACGTGGAAACCCAATATGGGAAAAACCACCAATAACATGCTATCAACTTTTCACTCTTCTGAAGTGAGCTCTGTTAGGAGCCAACCCTTTTAAAGGTTACAAAACACATTGCTAAATGTGACCTGGTTAAAGGATTTAATCATCCTTTTAGGAGTGGCCTTGTTAGAGGACTTAGAACATTCCACCTGAGTGTCACCTTTCTTAAAGGATTTATACAATGACTATTAGGTCAACCTGGTTAAAGGATTTTGACTGATATAATGGTTAGAAAACAATTAGTAGGTGTGATCTGATATATAAAACTTACTTTGCAAATCTAGATCCAATTTATTTCTAATGCTAATTCACTAAGTGACCTCCATCTTCATTTCAATCTTCAAATTTGCTTGGAAATCCATCAAGCGATCACTTATCCAACTCTCTGCTTCTCTGCTTAGATCATGCCAATCAGTCAATTAACTATCAAATCCTCTTGAATACTCTACATAAATCATGAATAACCCCTTGAGGTTATCATATACCTCTTCATCTAGGTTAGATAGATCTTTTTTTTCTTAATCAAGATCGTAGATCTTAGGTTAGGTCAGATCCAACAGATCTTTCCATATTTATATTTAATTTACTTCTCCAAAGCAATCACTAATTAAATCTTTGATCCATGAATTAATTATGGTTACCCATGCATTTAAATAGTGTGGATCAATCATGCTTATCCTTAGTTAACTTTACATATCCCAATAAAATCAATTATGTCGGTGAGAGATCTCAAATCTCAATAATTATTAAAATACTGTTGCTCAGCCAACACTGTGTTTTCCTCGGCAATTTACTAACGCTCAGCCAACACTATAAATTATGCTCGACATACACTGGTGCTCAGTCGAGCATAAACTATTTTTAGTAAACTGTCATTGAAAGATAAACAACACATTACTTTGCCAATGTGCCAACTGATCAAGTACCCTTGTGATTTTCTATAACTCAACCATTCCACTTGGTCTTCTTGTTAAATCTCCTTCATCAATCAATAGATATGGTACTCAAATAGATAGAAATAGTCTCACCAATTAAGGTTTGACATCAATGAAAAAACAATAATTGTTTCCATTGTATCTTTCCAACAATCTCCCTTTTTGGCATTGATGACAACACTAAACAATAATTTTCAACCATAGTTACGATACAATCCAAAAAGTCTCCATGTGTTCCTTGAAATGAACAAATCTTCATTAATTTCTTTAGCTTCATTCTTATTCTCATATATAAAACATTTTATCCCTATGTGTCTGTTCATCTGTAGACTCCCTCTGTCATTAATCTCTCTCTTTTGCAGTAAACTTCTCCCTCTTTATTTCTAAGTATAGTAAACTCTCCCTCTTTCAGTAAACTTCTCCCTCTTTGAAAATAATGCCAAAGATGTTGACATCTTCATCATGTAGATTATTTTGTTCTAAACTTTGTATCATGTTGTTCTTGTCATCTTTCTTATGATTGATTGTCTTTTCTATCTTTGTCTGTCTTTCATAGCTTTAGGCAGCATCCTAAAGTGTGATTGCATGTGCATCAATGTGTAAGATATTTTAAATATAAAATTTGATGCAATAGTACCATTCTAAACTAATTAGCCTTAGTTATGGGAATCACCCCTAATTTACCTCATAGATACTCATGAGCATCCTTGGGTAGTGCCTTTGTAAATATGTCTACTAACTATTCTTTAATATTCACATATCACAGTCTCACTTCCTTATGAACTAGCTCCCTCAAGTAATGATACTTGATAGCTATATGCTTTGTCTTAGAGTGCATCACAGTGTTCTTAGAAATATTAATGGCACTTGTGTTATCACAATATATGCCAATTGGTTCTGTAATCTCTTCTTTCATACCTTTCAGTAGTATCTTCAACCACACAATATTAGAACAATTAACTGTTGCTGCTACATACTCAACTTTAATTGTAGATTGTGATGTACAATTTTGTTTATTTCTTGTCCATGAAACTAATCTTTTTCCCACAAGAAATGCTCCTCCTGTAATTCTTTTTCTATCATCTACATTTCCATCCCAATCAGAATCAGTATAGACTCTAAGCTCAAACTTATCATTCCTTTTGTAATACAGACCATATTTATTTGTTCCTTTCAAATATCTCAGAATCCTTTTTACCAACATCATATGAGTTTCTTTAGGATTGGCAGAAAATCTTGCAACAATACCAATAGCTAGTGCAATATCAGGTCTACTGTGCACAACATATTGCAGCTTTCCAATCATTGATCTGTAAAGGGTTTGATTCATTTCTGTTGTATCATCATTCTTTGTCAACTTCTGTCTAGTAGCCATGGGTGTACTCACTGGTTTGGAATCTTCCATTCCAAAAATTTTTAGAATCTCCTTGACATATTTTGATTGAGTAATATAGATATCATTCTTCATCTGATATATTTGTAAGCCAACAAATTTTTTTATCTCACCAAACATAGACATCTCAAATTTAGTTTGCATCTTCTTAGCAAATGCTTGGCATAACACATCTTTCCACTAAATATAATGTCATCAACAAAAATTTCAGCCAATAAAGTACCTTTACATTGCTCTATCTTCAAATATAGGTTGTTGTTGTCATTGGTTCTTACAAATCCAATCTTCATCAGATAATTTTGCAATCTCTCATACCATGCTCTTGGTGATTTCTTCAATCCATATAGTTCTTTGTGTAATCTGCAAACCGTGTTCCTCTTAATTGGGTCAACAAAGCCATCAGCTTGTTCAATATATACTTCTTCTTCTAATATCCCATTTAGAAATACTGACTTCACATCCATTTGATAGACTTTAAAACCTCTGTAGGTTTCATATGCAAGTAATATTCTTACTCCTAATCTTGCAACTGGGGTGAATGTTTCTCCATAATCAATTCCTTCCTCTTGTGCATAACCCTTACATACCAGTCTAGCTTTGTTTCTTGTTACCTCTCCATGTTCATTCAGCTTATTCTAAATACCCACTTAGTACCAATTATATTTCTATCATTCAGCCTAGGTACAAGTGTCCAACTATTGTTCTTCTCAAACTATTCAATTTCTTCATTCATGGCTTGTATCTAGTCTTCATTGTCTAAAGCATCTTTCACTATTTTAGGCTCAAAATCACATAGAAAGCATGTATCTTCTCTTAACTTACTTCTTTTCATAACTACAAAATCCTTAGATCTTATGATTTGATCAGGTTTATGGTTCCTCCTTACATACTTTTCTAGAGTAGGTTCTTTTTCCGCTTCAGATTGATCATTCATGTTCAATTCAGGTTGATTTTGTGACTCGACATCTCCATCAGATAGCTCAGAAATTACCTCCTATTTCTCGACATCCTCATTCTACAACTCGGCAGGTGCTCGCTTTTTCTTGGCAACCTCTTTCTCAGGTTCAGGTAATGTATTAGAATCTTCCTCATCCATATAGATAAATGATTTGTAACTCTCAAGTTCCTGTGTACTTTCAGCTTCATTTCTTTCTGCATACTCATCAATTCTAACATTTGCACTTTCCACAATTTTTTTAGTGTTAGAATTCAAACATTTATATGATTTACTTTTTTTTGAGTAACTAAGAAATATGCCTTCCTCACTTTTAGCATCAAGTTTTCCATTTCTGTTATCCTTTAGTATAAAACATTTTCTTCCAAAAACTTTAAAATATTTTACATTAGGTGTATATCCATACCATAGCTCATAAGGTATAGCATTAGTACCTTTCTTGACTTGTACTCTATTCAGGGTATAAAATTTTGTGCTTACGGCTTCTCTCCAATATTTCTGTGCAAATTTTTTCTCCATCATTAATGTTCTGGCACAATCCATGATAGATCTGTTTCTTCTCTCAGCAATACCATTCTGTGGTGGTGTTCTAGGTGAGAACATCTATCCTTTTATCCCTTGGTCATTGTAGAACCTATTAAAATCATTATAAATAAACTCACCTCCTCTGTCAGATCTTAGACATTTTAGATTTTTACCTATCTCCTTTTCAACTTTTTCCAAGTACCACTTAAATAACTAAAATGCATCAGATTTTTCTTTAAGAAACATAAAAGTCATCATCAACAAATAGAATTAAATATCTATCTCCACAGTAAATTTTCTCACCAATGGGACCACAAAGGTCAGTATGAACCAATTCTAGTATTTCCTCAGAAGTATGAGTCTTTCTCTTGAAACTAGACTTAGTCATCTTTCCCAATTGACATTGCTTACACATTGCATTTTTAGGTTTCTTTAACTTAGGTAGCCCTCTAACCTTTTTCAATTTTCTTATGCTTACCAAGTTATCAAATTTTACATGACACAACCTTGTATGCCATAACCAAACATCATTATATTGTGCAAACACACATGTTTCATTAGCTATATCCAGATAGAACAAGTTACCTTTTGTTTTCTCACCACCTCCAACTAGTTCTCCATTGGAATCATAAATCTTTGTTTTCCTATGATGGAACTCAACTCTGTAGCCAGAAGTATTCAAATATGCAACACTCAATAAATTATATTTAAGATCATCAACCCAATATACATTGTCACATCTAATCTTGTCAATCAAGTTAATTGATCATTTCCCTTTAACAAGATGTGGTGCATCATTACCAAATTTTATATAACCACCTTTACACTGATCTAAGGTTTCAAATTTATCTTTATCACCAGTCATGTGAGGTGAACAACCACTATCAATAATCCAATGGTCACCTTTATTCATATAAGAAATTAGTGCAGTTTTCTCATCATCATCAAAATCATCTTTCATAGCAGCATACACAACTTCTATATCATTTTCATCAGATTTGTCAGTTTCATTGTCAGAAGCTTCTTCAGCTATATAAAAATATTTCTTACCTTTGTCTTTGTAATCCTTATACTTTCTGAAGTCTCAGTCATCCTTTTTGTCTTTATACTTGTTGTCCCTTCTTTCATCTTTGTCATCCTTATCAAGACATCTTGCAGCAATATGACCAACTTTGTTGCATGAAAAATAAATGATAGGAAGTTTACCTTTGAATTTTCCTTTTCCTTTAGATAGCCTTTTTGTCATGAGTGCTTCAAGTTCTTCAAGATCATCATCAGTAGTGTCACTATCACTCTTCACGCATTTCTTTCCTTTCTTTGATTTGTTAAGGACCAACTGGGATATGAATGCAGATTCAATAGCTTGCAGAGTGTAGTTATCAATATTTAACATCTCAAATGCAGCAAGTCTGCCTACCAGACCTTCCAAAGTTAGATTATTATTAGGAGTACATCTTAACTCTTGAATTGTAGAGACTGTAATAGCATAAATAGGAAGAAGTTTTATCATTACCATGCTCATAATGGTGTTATCATCAATGGTTCCCTTTGCAATGCCCTGCCAGGGAACCCAAGAGAGATTAACCTAGAACATGTCACTATGTGTGCTGAATAGTTTTTGTTTTTTTAAGTTAACATAAATAAACATACATTCATGTAGAAGAAATTACCATTTATACACATGTCTTACACTCACATAGATTACATGACTCAAGAGTTCCATGATGTTGAATTACTTAAAGCAAAACACAACTAAACTAAACATATAATAAAAGATTCTATTTGAATAGATAATCCAAATACAACTTACATAACCATAATTACAATCCTCAAGGATAACCATGAAACCACTATAAACTCACATCCACTGCACATATCGCAGGGTATGTGGTAATCACTCTAATCTACTTAATATACAATTTCCAGATTAGGTATCACATGTGATACTCTAATACACGATTTAAAATAATGAAATTACATAATAAATGATGAAGGAACATAAAGAGCTCATCTGCAAGAACCATCAAGCACCTGGTACAAGGACGTCAAATCTCAATGGATAAAGAGTCACTACCACCCGTCCATGTGGAACCACAAAGGTCCACCCCACCGTGCTAAGGAGATAACAATAGATCCCAGTCGGATATCCAATACCAAGAAGGAAAACCACTAAGCAAGGGATCCTGATAGCTCTCTAATCTGGTGTACTAATCATCATGATAGGTAAGACTCACTAATCTAGAGGCAACTGAAAATGTAGGAAATCTAGCATGTGTAAAGGAAGGTGTCATCATGTACGTCTAACCCTTAATTTTAGCCCTGATAATCCTAATGGATTCTCGCACCTAAGTGACCATACACAGAGCTAATGACCTCTCATACTAACAAGGCCACTAACTATGTCAGGTACCTCGCAAGGCAACTAACATCTTCTCAACACCACCTTAGCCTATACTACCACTCAAGCATGGGTGATGACACATCTTATTAATCTATTTTAATATCTCCAAATATGTCTTTAGTTATCACTTATTAAGAAACTCCACAATAAGCAATCCAGTAGTCACTTACGGACACAAAAATTATTGCAAGCCACCCCCTACTACACATCTAGGTAACCTACCCTAGGCTCAGAGATCCTAACAGATCTAGCATAGGTCACAAACCTAGTGTACCCCAAATCTAGTATCCCACACAATCAAGAACGATCACATAGTTACATAAATAGATAGCAAAATTGAAAGGGTCACATGGTCAGTTTAGGGTAATAACTTACTAACACACATGCCATGAAGTAATAGAAATATAAATACACCCCCCAGCCTCTGTATACATCCTAGGTCATCTAATGCCCCCAAAACTAACACATGTAAGAAAATGAGAACCATACAGATGCATAGAAACAAAACATCTAGAAAGACTGAAAAATGAACTATATCCATGTAAACATCTATAGCTAACTCAACATAATCTCTATTTAATCCATAACGTAATCTAAAATAATAGTTACGGTCATTTGTGTTAGAGTAATTTAGCAATTGCTCTTTAGTGCTTAAGTTTCACTTAGGCAGTTTCTTTAGTCTTAGGAAAGTTTCTATTTCCTAGCAGTTGCCCTTTTAGGGTTTCGGCATCCTTTATAAGGA
>MU225785.1:779832-790030 GCA_018584345.1 Thuja plicata
GTCTTAGGAAAGTTTCTATTTCCTAGCAGTTGCCCTTTTAGGGTTTCGGCATCCTTTATAAGGATTGTCATCTTTGTATTTCATAAGGAGATCAGTTTGTAATCTTTATTGTGTTAATAGAAATTATTTCTGTCACAATGGATTTGGGTTCTCTTTCTTTTTGGCCGCCATAGCTTTCTGAATACTTCTATCCTCTTTCTGTCTTCTTCTTCTGTGTAACAGCTTTGCATGCAGGTGATCTTGGTTGCATTGCGTTTTAGCAATCTCAACAATTTGCATTAAAACTATTTAAAATTACTTCTCATAAATAAATATTCTAATCAAGATGACCATTAATTAAATCAATACATTTTAACTCAAGTAATTTAATCACTCATATTAACAAGGTTAATTGTATTAATAATCAATATATTAATCTAAAATTAATAATATCTATTACTTTAAATTAATAATCAATTTCATTAAAACATAGTCAACCATCTATGTATTAAATTAAAATCATTTATATATAAAAATGTGTTACTAAAAACATTCAATAAATAATCCTATTAACAATTTAATAATAAACACTTCAATTATTATCAAATTCTAATAAAAACTAATTTAAACTAAATAAGTTTAAATTAAATTAAATAAGTTTAAATTAAATTAAATTTAACAAATTTTTTATTTAAATTAAAAAACAAACAAAATTTAATGGGAAGTGGGTCCCCCATGCCACCCCCCCTCTGCCTTCCCTTCTGTAGGGACTGTCACCGATAGTACCGTGACTGTTGCCGTAGTTCACAGCTGCCGAGGCAGTCCCGTGACTGTCGCAGCAGTTCACAACTGCCGAGGCAGTCCCGTGACTGCCGGGCAGCACGGTCTGTGACGGCTTAAAAGCCGCGGGGTGGGTGGGGTCAACCCACCCCCCCCAAAACATTAATTTTATTTTATTTTTTAATTTTTTTAAAAAAATATTTACAATGCGTTTTATCAAATAAAGAACTTCATATAAATTTTATTTTTAAAAACAAGAATTCTGAAATTATGGAAAAATACAAAGGTAAGGGTAATTTACTTATTTTTTAAAAAAAATTTCACCAGTCTGTATAAAATACAGAGAGTTGTATTTTTACAACTAATTTAATTTTTCAACCAAATACAAGGAGCTCATTTATTTTAATTTTTCTATAGTTAGGACTATAGAGAGGGTTTAATTTTTCGATTTCTAGGAGATTAAGGAGAGATCTATTCACAAAATTTTTAACAGCATAAGGGTACTATGCTAAGAAACATATAAACATGAAAATGATAGATCTAAGCTTCCCATAAACCCTAAAAAAATCAAAACATTAATAACCCATAAATTTAATTTTCTCTATAGTTTAGACTATACAAAGGATTAATTTTTCATTTTCTAAGAGATCTAGGGGGAATTTCTTCCTGAAATTTTGACAACATAACCCTATGATGCTAAGAATACATAGAATGAAACAAATTCAGATCTAGGGTTTTTATAAACACCTAAAAAATGTATAAACAACAATAATCCATTTAAAAGCCAAAATAATGAACATGCATTAAATCAACATTGAAAACCTCAGATCTACAAAATGGAAACTACACATGGAAAATGAATCCTACCTTGATTCCAATGCTAGAAATGGAAGAATGTAGCTTGGATGATGGAAGAAAATCTGAAACCCTTCAAGCACAATTCAACCACAGATCTAGCAACTATGAAGATCCGAGCACACACACAAGCAAGAAAAATCCCCAAAACTTCAAAGCAACAAGGATCCACAACAATTCACAATCCTTCCAAAAACCCCAAAATCACCAAGAGCTCTCCAAATCCAAAAACCTGTTATGAGGGAAATGAGAGGAGAATTCCCCTAAAGAGAATCAACTTCCCCTAATTGTGCAACCCCTCATGACAACTCCCCATTCAATCCCTAAATTAACTCCACTCCAAAATTGAAAGTAAACCCAAATTAAATAAATAAAATATTCTTTATTGCCACAACTCAACTTTGACTCCTAATTACAAGTTGAGATATTTGAATTTGAAAATACTTTTTCAACACATTCATGCACAAGTAATTAATAAAATATTTAATTAAATAGATTAAATATTTATGTCACAATAATGCATGCAACCAAATATTTAATTATTTAATTAATCATATAAGCACATTTACTATAGTTTTCAATTAAATATTTAATTAAGTCAAAATATTCAAATATTTCAATTTAATTAATTATTTAAAATAAACCTAGGATATAATTAAATAAATAATTCAACTATAATCCATTAAATCGTAGAATATGGAAAATCACTCAATAATCCAAAAAAAATCACCTGAAAGAAAACACATGCAAAACACATACATACTCAGGAGAAAGGGTATTCAAATTCTGTCAACCTAGACAAATCTGAATAGGGTAGTCATACTGAAACTCATCCAACAATAGGATGATTAGGCTTAGGTTTGGGTTTTGGATCTGTATGTTACCTCCCCTCTTTACTATTGAGATGAATATTTATGGGCACGCTCACTCCTGCCAATTTAGGGAAGATGATGCCCTGTACCTGCAATCCTGTCATCAAAAGAACATGCATGTACATACATAATATAATATCACAAATAATGATAGGGATCGATCGAACGTGTGGATCTCGCTAAAGCAAGTAACTACATCTCCGTCCTCTACCACAACAACATGCAAACATATACATAAATATGATAACCATACATATGCAAGTATGGGGTAAGTACAACATAATCAAAACATAAATCATCACATCATGATAATATCCATAACATCATAATCAATAATCACCATCAACTAAAAGAATAATAGCTCTCATGAAAGTAGCCTAAAATAATTCAGCCAATCAACTGAAACCAATGCCTAAAAAAGTACGACATCACATCACAATTGAAAAAGAAAAACATGAGTGGGCATTACACCCTTAGCTCCTCTAATAGAATTTACAACTTCCTTTATCTTACCATAATATTGAACTATATTTTCTCCTTCTTGCATTTTCATTTCATCAAACTTACCTCTTAGACTTTCAGATTTGGCTCTTAGTACATTTGTATCACCTCCATAGATAGTTTCTAGGACATCCCACATCTCCTTCATAGTTGTGTAGTTCTTTATGTCTTCAAACTCATGATAGTTCAATGATGATGCAATCTCCAACATTGATTGATTGTGCTCTTGCTTTTCTCTTAACTGTGCAGGTGTGGTAGGTGTAGTGGGGGCTACATAATCATGTTCAACATAGTGCTTAGCTGAATCACCAATACCAGCTAGATGCAATTTCATCAAACTCTTCCATGTAGGGAAGTTATCTTTGTTCAGCTTTGGTGCCTCCTTTTTATACATCTTTATCTTTTTCTCCAAGTACCTTAAAACTCTTTTCAAGAGACCAAAGATCTTATAGCAATTGTTAGAATGAATTTAGAATAACTAAGAGGGGGCTGAATCAATTAACCTCAGGTCTAGATGTTCCCATTTAAAATTTATACTAATTTGAACAACTCAGATCTACTCGGCAACAATAACGACATACATATGCAGTTTACTATTCAGATGTAATCAACTTGTAAAAACTTAATAGTAAAACACAACATAAACATTCACACAAGTTGACACTAGAATTTAACGTGGAAACCCAATATGGGAAAAACCACCAATAACATGATATCAACTTTTAACTCTTTTGAAATGAGCTCTGTTAGGAGCCAACCCTGTTAAAGGTTACAAAACACATTGCTAAATGTGAACCAGTTAAAGGATTTAATCACCCTTTCAGGAGTGGCCTTGTTAGAGGACTTAGAACATTCCACCTAAATGTCACCTTGCTTAAAGGATTTATACAATGACTATTAGGTCAACCTGGTTAAAGGATTTTGACTGATACAATGGTTAGAAAGTAATCAGCAGGTGTGATCTGATACATAAAACTTACATTGCAAATCCAGATACAATTCAGTTCTAATGCTAATTCACTGAGTGGCCTCCATCTTCATTTCAATCTTTAGATCTGCTTCGAAATTCATGAAGAAATCACTTATCCAACTCTCTACTTCTCTACTCAGCCTTCTCTACTTAGATGATGCCAATCAGTAAATTAACTATGCAATCCTCTTGCATACTCTACATACATCATGAATAACCCCTTGAGGTTATCATATACCTCTTCATCTGGGTCAGATAGATCTTTTTCCGCTTAATCAAGATTGTAGATCTTAGGTTAGGTTTGATCCAACAGATGTTTCCATCTTTACATTTAATTTACTTCTCCAAAGTAATCACTAATTAAATCTTTGATCCATGCATTAATTATGGTTACCCGTGCATTTAAATAGTGTGGATAAATCGTGCTTATCCTTAGTTACCTTTACATATCCCAATAAAATCAATTATGTCAGCCAAAGATCTCAAATCTCAATAATAATTAAAATACTGCTGCTCAGCCAACACTGTGTTCTCCTCAGAAATTTACTAACGCTCAGCCAACACTAGAAATTATGCTTGGCATACACTTGTTCTTGGTCGACACAAACTTGCTCAGCACAAACTATTCTCAGTAAGCTGTCATCGAAATATAAACAACACATTACTTTGCCAATGTGCCAACTGATCAAGTACCCTTGTGATTTCCCATAACTCAACCATTCCACTTGGTCTTCTTGTTAAATCTCCTTCATCAATCAATACATATGGGACTCAAACAAATAGCAATAGTCTCACCAATCAAGGTTTGACATTAATGACAAAACAATAATTGTTTCCATTGTAGCTTTCCAACAGGTTTTCCTCTAATAGTGCAAAATTGAAAATTTTTTGTGACACGTTTTACGTCCGGGAGAAAAATTGAAACTTTAAATTAATATTTCAAATGAGCTCCATCTTCATGAAATTTAAAATGGAAGCATTTGACATCAAAATATTAGGTGGGTTTTCCCCTGATAGTGCAAAATTGGAACTTTTTTGTGACACGTTTTACGTCCGGGAGAAAAATTGAAACTTTAAATTAATATTTCAAATGAGCTCCGATCTTCATGAAATTTAAAATGGAGGCATTTGACATAAAAATATTAGGTGGGTTTTCCTTTGATTGTGCAAAATTAAAAAAATTTTGTGACATGTTTTACGTCTAGAAGAAAAAGTGGAACTTTAAATTAATATTTCAAATGAGCTCCATCTTCATGAAATTTAAAATGGAAGCATTTGACATCAAAATATTAGGTGGGTTTTCCCCTGATAGTGCAAAATTGAAACTTTTTTGGGACACGTTTTACGTCCAGGAGAAAAATTGAAACTTTAAATTAATATTTCAAATGAGCTCCGATCTTCATGAAATTTAAAATGGAGGCATTTGACATAAAAATATTAGGTGGGTTTTCCTTTGATTGTGCAAAATTAAAAATTTTTTGTGACATGTTTTACGTCTGGAAGAAAAAGTGGAACTTTAAATTAATATTTCAAATGAGCTCCATCTTTGTGAAATTTAAAATGGAAGCATTTGACATCAAAATATTAGGTGAGTTTTCCTCTAATTGTGCAAAATTGAAACATTTTACATTCGGGAGCAAAATTGAAACTTTAAATTAATATTTCAAATGAGATCTGATCTTCATGAAATTTAAAATGGAAGCATTTGAAATCAAAATATTAGGTCGGTTTTCCTCTGATTGTGCAAAATAGAAACTTTTTTTGTGACACGTTTTACATCCGAGAGCAAAATTGAAACTTTAAATTTTTATTTCAAACAAGCTCCATCTTCGTGAAATTTAAAATGGAAGCATTTGACATCAAAATATTGGGTGGGTTTTCCTATGATTGTGTAAAATTGAAACTTTTTTGTGACACATTTTACATCTAGGAGAAAAATTGAAACTTTAAATTAATATTTCAAACAAGCTCTGATCTTCATGAAATTTAAAATGGAATCATTTGACATCAAGATATTAGGTGGATTTTCCTCTGACTGTGCAAAATTGAAACTTTTTTGTGACACGTTTTACATCCAGGAGCAAAATCAACACTTTAAATTAATATTTCAAACAAGCTTCATCTTCGTGAAATTTAAAATGGAAGAATTTGACATCAATATATTAAGTGGGTTTTCCTCTTATTGTGCAAAATTGAAACTTTTTGTGACATTTTTTACGTCCGGGAGAAAAATTGAAACTTTAAATTAATATTTCAAATAAACTCCATATTCATAAAATTTAAAATGGAAGCATTTGACATCAAAATATTAGGTGGGTTTTCCTTTGATTGTGCAAAATTGAAACTTTTTTGTGACACATTTTACATCCGGGAGAAAAATTGAAACTTTAAATTAATATTTCAAATGAGCTCCATCTTCATGAAATTTAAAATGGAAGCATTTTACATCAAAATATTAGGTTGGTTTTTTGATAGGGAGACTCCTTGTTTACCTTCTGAGTTTTCTTGAAACACTTCTTAGGCCTCTACTAGGACCTCTAGGGCTTCCTCAATCCACCCTTTCTAACTGGAAGGATTCAATCCTTCCCTCCAACCAAGAATTCTTCCTATCTTGTTAAGGTCACCATTCTTGTGTTCTACAAGAACTTCTCAAATCTATCCCTTCCAAGCCCTAACCATGAAATGGAGTTGTAGGAGGTCAAGGGCTTCATTTCACTACAATCTTGGATTGAAACATGGGTTTTAAGACTCCAAGTTGGGCCACTTCTCCATCGAGTTCCAATTTCCTATCTTTAAGGCCTTGTAGCCTTTTTCCACCAATTAGGCCTCCTAAATTATAGGACAACACTTTTTCAGTGCAAAACCTTCAAAGGAACCCCAAATCTCTTTATACAATCTTCAAGTAAAGAAAAAACCCACAATAATTTTCTAGGTCTTAGGGTCCAGTACTGTCTGTACACCCTACTTCTTGAAAATGGCTTCTTTCTTGGTTTTGGACTAGTTTTAAGACTTTGGCTTCAAAACTTGGCAAGTTGATGTCTTGGGAACTCCTCCACCTTAATGAGTACATATATAGCATCATTGAATACATTCATGGCCCTTTTGGCTCATGAAAACAACCCCCTGCACTTTTAAACTAACTGTCACTTGCTCTTCCTAACCGGGCTCTTCATCAAGCTTGCCTAGGGAAAGTTCTTAAAAATACTTGCAAGCCTTTCCAAAGCTCCTCCTTCCATATTAATTAAGCTCCATGGACCTATTCTCTAGTCCCAGATGGCTATACATAACCAATGGTGGAAAGTGGAGTTAGGTCCACATCTTTGCTCCTCACTCAAAACTGGAGAGCAAACAGTCCAAAACTAAAGAATTTTTAACCTACAAAAGAAAAACAACTACCAAACAACCTATCTACTGAAAAAGCTTTGGAACATGCCAAAAAATGACCTCTGATGATCATAGATCCTAATCTAATCCATACAACACAAGGAAAACCAAAAATGCTTCAAATCTGTTGTTCTCTCATAAAAGCTCTTGGCTCCAAAGTTCAAATCCATACAAAATGAATTCCAACCTCACAAGTTAGGGTTTTTCCACCTTATATATGCTTGGAACACATGTTCCACCCCTTGGATGGGTTCAAAAACCATTAGAACATCAAAACCCTCTAGACAACAAAATGTTGTCAGCAACTTTTAAAATTTTCTAATGTTGCATAGCAACATTTTACATCTTATTTGCAACTTACACTTTTTAAGTGTTTCTCCACCAATATAACTTATCTAACCTTAGCTAGACCACCTAGGGTATCCAAGGACCATAAGAACCACCATGACATCAGACTACCCTTTGATGACATCATCAAGTACAGTCCACTAATCAAGAGCCAAAAAGAGCTATTTTAACCAAACAGAAGCATAAAAATGAAATCTAACTAAAACACTCATGGTCAACATGACCTTATGTATTTACATTTCCATAAAAGAGGGTCTTACACACACTAGCACACACAAAATGACAAGAGACCACCAAACTTGCTGGCATCTCAAGGGTGCTCCTGCACCATACTACTAAGGTTAAGAACTGATGTCACCTCTGGGGATTGGAGCTTAGGATCAATTCCCTACCTCTTAAATTAATTCTCAGATACCCAAGTAGCCTTAGCCTCTAACATGCCTACCCACTAAATGATATGTTCCATATAAGTGCCCTTTCTAGTCTTTTTCTTCACCTGAGAGTCTAAAATCTTCACTGCCCTTGGTGTTGGTGTAGGGGTAATCTGAACATCTGCTGCTATGTCCTTACCATCTAAATATAATTCAGTAACTACTAGTGTAGGTCCCTTATAGGGGACTAAATCTTGCACATTGAAAATAGGAGAGATTGCTAAATCTGTTGGCAAGTCAAGTTTATAGGCATTTTGCCCATACTTTGCAAGAATATTGCAAGGACCAATCCTCCTCATCTACAACTTGGTGGGGAATCCCTTTTGCAATCTGGACTTTTTGAGATGAACCATCACAAGGTCACCCATAGAAAACTGAAGATCTCTTCTTCCTTCATCAACTCTAGCTTTCAACTTTTGTGTAGCCTCTTGGAGCTACTTCTTTACTTGCTCATGAACTTCCTTCATGGAATGAGAAAAATCATCTACATATGCACTCCTTCCTTCTACATTTTCCAAGTTTCTTAATTCAAACACACCTCTAGGGTGCAGCCCATAAACTATTTCAAAGGGGCTTTTGCCTATTGTCCTATTTGCACTGTCATTGTAGGCATATTCAGCTTGTGGTAACATCTGATCCCACATCACTCCATACTCCTTTGTCAAGAACCTAAGGAGATTTCCTAACACTCTATTGATCACTTCAGTTTGACCATCTATTTGGGGATGGTAGGTTGACCCAAATGACAGATTGGTGCCCAACCTTGACCACAAGGTCTTCCAAAAATGACCCATGAATTTGACATCTCTGTCAGATACTATGCTGATGGGTAAACCATGGATCCTTACCACTTCTTTAAAGAACAAATGAGAAATATGACTGGCATCATGGGTGGTTTTGAAAGAAATAAAATGACTCATCTTGCTAAACCTATCTACCACCAAAAATATACTATCTAAACCAGTCTTAGTTCTAGGCAGCCCAACAATAAAATCCATGCTAATACATTCCCAAGGCCTATTAGGAATGGGCAAGGGCTGATACAAAGTTGCATTTGATGAAGTACCCTTAGCTTTTTGGAAAATCACACATTGCTCCACATACTTCTTGATGTCCTTCTACATCCTAGGCCAATAATAGAACCTTTGCACTAGTTCTAGTGTCTTATTCAGTCCAAAATGCCCACTTAAGCTACCATTGTGCTTCTCTTGAATCACATTCCCCCTCATAGATCCCTTAGGGATACATAGCTTCCCTTCCCTAAAAAAGAGATCATTCTAAATTGTATAGTCTAAAAATTGACTATGGAAATGGTTCTTGAAGTCTTTACATACCTTCTATGCTTCTGAGAAGTCCTCATCACCTTCATAAAGCTCCTTGAAGCTTTCTATGCCTATACTTTGCAACTGCACTTCTTGGACTATCAAGAGTCTCCTACTCAAAGCATCAGCCACTTTATTCATCCACCCTTTCTTGTGTTTGATAGTGAAGGTATAGGCCTACAAATATTCCATCCCCTTAAGGTGTTTTTTTCTCAACTTCTCCCAAGAATTGATAAAACTCAAAGCTTTGTTATCAGTATAAACTAAAAATTCCTTGGGAAAAAAATAGTGCCTCCATTTCCTCAAATCTTGCACCAATGCATATAACTCTAGGTCATAAGAAGAGTACCTCTTCTTGGCCTCATTCAACTTCTCACTATAAATGGCCACTGGCCTATTCTCTTGATTCAATACTCCCCAACAACTATACCACTTGCATCACATTCAAGGGTAAACAACTTATCAAAATTAGGCAAAACCAAAATAGGTTGTGTTGCCACTCTCTTCTTCAATACTTCAAAATCTCTACCAGCCTCTGGAGTCCATTTGAATTTGGTTTTCACTCCTCCCTTAATTGTATCTAAGACTAGTGCACATATTTCACTAAAGCCTCTAATGAACTTTCTATAAAATTGTGCAAGTCCATGGAAACTTCTTACCTCAAAACTACATGTAGGGGTAGGCCAATTCAAGATTGCCTCAACCTTGCTGGGATCCATCTTCAAGGTTCCTTGTGACACCACAAAACCAAGATAG
>MU225785.1:791257-804919 GCA_018584345.1 Thuja plicata
AATGAGTATTCTCCTAATCATAAGATTCTCCCCACTTTCTAAATCAAGGTTGATTTCAGGGGTTTTACCACTGTTATTATCCTCTTGAGAAATGTAATTTACTCTTTTTTCACCATGTGAGCTAGAAGCTTTATCTGGGCATCTATAGGCTGGATGGCCTAGTTGATTGCAATGAAAACACTTAATGTTTGCAAAGTGTGAGGCTCTGCTGGAACCTCCAAACCTACCTCTTCCACCACCTTGGAATCCTCTTCCTCTACTCATGCTGCCTCTACCACTGGTCTCATTGACTATCTCAGTCAATCTAGCTTCACCTTGGGACCTATAGTCACTGCCTCTACCTACAAAGCTGCCTCTTCCTCTATTTTCTTTACCTCTACCTCTTCCTCTTGAGGTTTGATCATGCTTCATCTTGCTCTTTTCTTCTATCTTAAGAGACATTTGATAGCACTATCTCACACTTGTTAAAGTAGCAAGACTCATTTCCTCTTGTATGGACCACTTGAGCCCATTTTGATATCTAGCCAATCTAATGCTTTCATCCTCCACTATCTTGGACCTTAAATATAACTTCTAAAACTCCTCTGTATATGCTTGGACTTCAAGGTCTTTTTGTCTGAGGTTTTGTCTCTTTCTATGCATTTGAACTTCATAGTCATCTGGGAGGTAAGTTTGTTTCAACTTAGCCAACATACCCTTCCATGACACAATAAGACTCTTGCCCTCTTTCTCCCTTTCATTCTAAACATATTTCCACCAGGTAAGTGTTGGTCCTTTTAATATAGACTTAGCCACCTTGAGTTTTTGAGCATTAGTCACCCCATCACACTCAAAATGATTCTCAAGGCTGTCTATCCAGTCTAAAACCAAATCAACATCCATTTGTTCACTAAACAATGGCACACCCTCCAAGGCTTTACCACTCAAGGCTTTGAGTGCCTTCAAGAAGGGTTCCTTTGGTAAGACTACATTAGGGGTAGGTGTTTCTTCATCTAGGTCCCACTCCTTCTCCTTAGCTTCTTTTTCCTCTTTTTGGTCTACCTTGTCCTTTACACTATCTACCTTAGCTTAGACTTCATCCAAGAGTTTCTCCATTTGAGCCAATCTCTCTCTCAGCAACCTATTATCCTCTTCTTCTTCGTCCACTTTCTTGGCCAATTCAGCATTGGTCACCATCTTGCTTAATGCACTAGACTCCTCACTTGAGTCTTTGGTTTGCAACATTCACTAGCTGCACTACTTCTTCTTCCCAAATCTTGAACTTGGGCTCTGATACCACTCTGATAGGGAGACTCCTTGTTTACCTTCTAAGTTTGCTTTAAAATCTTCTTAGGCCTCTACTAGGACCTCTAGGGCTTCCTCAATCCACCCTTTCTAACTAGAATGATTCAATCCTTCCCTCCAACCAAGAATTCTTCCTATCTTGTTGAGGTCACCATTCTTGTGTTCTACAAGAAATTCTGAAATCTATCCCTTCCAAGCCCTAACCATGAAATGGAGTTGCAGGAGGTCAAGGGCTTCATTTCACTACAATATTGGATTGCAACATGGGTTTTAGGACTCCAAGTTGAGCCACTTCTCCATCAAGTTCCAATTTCCTATCTTTAAGGCCTTGTAGCCTTTTTCCACCAATTAGGCCTCCTAAATTGTAGGACAACACTTTTTCAGTGAAAAAATTTCAAAGGAACCCCAAATCTCTTTATATAATCTTCAAGTAAAGCAAAAACCCACAAGGATTTTCTAGGTCTTAGGGTCCAGTAATGTCCGTACACCCTACTTCTTGAAAATGGCTTCTTTCTTGGTTTTGGACTAGTTTTAAGACTTTGGCTTCAAAACTTGGCAAGTTGATGTCTTGGGAACTCCTCCAACTTGATGAGTACCTGCATAGCATCATTCAATACATTCATGGCCCTTTTGGCTCATGCAAACAACCCCCTGCACTTTTAAACTAATTGTCACTTGCTCTTCCTAACCAGGCTCTTCGTCAAGCTCGCCTATGGCAAGTTCTTAAAAATACTTGCAATCCTTTCCAGAGCTCCTCCTTCCATATTCCTAAAGCTCCATGGACCTATTCTCCATTCCTAGGTGGCCATACAGAACCAATGGTGGGAAGTGGAGTTAGGTCCACATCTTTGCTCCTCACTCAAAACTGGAGAGTAAACAGTCCAAAACTAAAGAATTTTTAACCTGCAAAAGAAAAATAAATACCAAACAACCTATATACTAAAAAAGCTTTGGAACATGCCCAACAATGACCTCGAATGATCACAGATCCTAATCTAATCCATACAACACAAGGAAAACCAAAAATGCTTCAAATTTGTTGTTCTCTCATAAAAGCTCTTGGCTCTAAAGTTCAAATCCGTACAAAAATGAATTCCAACCTCACAAGTTAGGGGTTTTCCACCTTATATATGCTTGTCACACATGTTCCACCCATTGGATGGGTTCAAAAACCATTAGAACATCAAAACCCTCTAGACAAAAAAATGTTGTCAGCAACTTTTAAAAGTTGCTAATGTTGCATAGCAACATTTTACATCTTATTTGCAACTTACACTTTTTAAGTGTTTCTCCACCAATCTAACTTATGTAACCTTAGCTAGACCACCTAGGGTATCCAAGGACCCTAAGAACCACCATGAAATCACTCTTCCCTTTGATGACATCATCATTATAGTCCACTAATCAAGAGCCAAAAAGAGCTATTTTAAACAAACAAAAGCATACAAATGAAATCTAACTAAAACACTCTTGGTCAACATGACCATATGTATTTACATTGCCCTACAAGAGGGTCTTAGACACACTAGCACACCCAAAATGACAAGAGACCACCAAATTTGCTGGCATCTCAAGGGTGCTCCTGCACCATTTTTCCTCTGATTGTGCAAAATTGAAACTTTTTTGTGACATGTTTTACATCCAGGAGCAAAATTGGAACTTTAAATTAATATTTCAAACGAGCTCCGATCTTCGTGAAATTTAAAATGGAAGCATTTGACATCAAAATATTAGGTGGATTTTCCTCTGATTGTGCAAAATTGAAACTTTTTTGTGACACGTGTTACGTCTAGGAGAAAAATTGAATCTTTAAATTAATATTTTAAACAAGCTCCATCTTCATGAAATTTAAAATGGAAGCATTTGACATAAAAATGTTAGGTGGGTTTTCCTGTGATTTATCAAAATTGAAAAATTTTTGAGACACATTTTACATCCGGGAGAAAAATTGAAACTTTAAATTATTATTTCAAATGAGCTTGGATCTTCATGAAATTTAAAATGGAAGCATTTGACATCAAAATATTAGGTGGGTTTTCCTCTGACTGTGCAAAATTCAATCTTTTTTGTCGTACATTTTACATCCAGGATAAAAATTTAAACTTTAAATTAATATTTCAAAGGAGCTCGGATCTTCGTGAAATTTAAAATGAATGCATTTTAAATCAAAATATTAGGTGGGTTTTCCTCTGATTGTGCAAAATTGAAACTTTTTTGTGACAATTTTTACGTCCGGGAGAAAAATTGAAAATTTAAATGAATATTTCAAACAAGCTCCTTCTTTGTGAAATTTAAAATGGAAGCATTTGACATTAAAATATTAGTTGGGTTTTCCTCTGATTGTGCAAAATTGAAACTTTTTTGTGACATGTTTTACCTTCGGGAGCAAAATTGAAACTTTAAATTAATATTTCAACCGAGCTTGGATCTTCATGAAATTTAAAATGGAAGCATTTGACATCAAAATATTAGGTGGGTTTTCCTCTGATTGTGCAAAATTAAAAAAATTTTGTGACACATTTTATGTTTGGGAGCAAAATTGAAACTTTAAATTAATATTTCAAATGAGCTCATATCTTCGTGATATTTAAAATGGAAGCATTTGACATCAAAATATTAGGTGGGTTTTCCTCTGATTGTGCAAAATTGAAAATTTTTTGTGACATGTTTTACATCTGGGAGAAAAATTGAAACTTTAAATTAATATTTTAAACGAGCTCCATCTTCATGAAATTTAAAATGGAAGCATTTGACATCAAAATATTAAGTGGGTTTTCCTCAAATTGTGCAAAATTGAAATTTTTTGGTGACACATTTTACGTCTGAGAGAAAAATTGAAACTTTAAATTAATATTTCAAATGAGCTCCATCTTCATGAAATTTAAAATGGAAGCATTTGATGTCAAAATATTAAGTAGGTTTTCCTCTAATTGTGCAAACTTGAAACTTTTTTGTGACATGTTTTACATCCGGGAACAAAAATGAAACTTTAAATTGATATTTCAAAAGAGCTTTGATCTTCATGAAATTTAAAATGGAAGCATTTGACATCAAAATATTAGGTGGGTTTTCCTCTGATTGTGCAAAATTGAAACTTTTTTTTAACACATTTTACGTCTAAGAGCAAAATTGAAACTTTAAATTAATATTTCAAATGAGCTCCATATTTGTGAAATTTAAAATGGAAGCATTTGATATCAAAATATTAGGTGGGTTTTCCTCTGATTGTGCAAAATTGAAACTTTTTTGTGACATGTTTTACATCCAGGAGAAAAATTGAAACTTTAAATTAATATTTCAAACGAGCTCGGATCTTTGTTAAATTTAAAATGGAAGCATTTGACATCAAAATATTAGGTGGGTTTTCCTTTGATTATGCAAAACTATGATGACATTAATTTTCCATTAGTAAGGAAATAACACTTTTGGTAAGCACATCGAAAGATAGGACAAAGAGAAAACCAAAAATACAGATACAAGAGAACCAAAAATGGCTAAGTACAAGGAAAACTGACGACACAATTTTGTGTGTAACCTGAAATTGCAAAGTGGAAAGGATAAAGAGGAACCCGAAAGTGGAACCTAAAAAGAAGGTCATAGTTAAAACTGAAAGATCAGTCATAGAGAAAACTAAGAGAATAGTTAAAGAAAGGAACATGAAAGATAATCAACTATCTTTAGAGCATTACCGACCGTCAGAAACCAAAAGTCAGTTGTAGCCTACAAAAAGTGGATTTGACTTCCACGTCAGATAAAATAGTAATATTCTATTTATAGAATCTTGATTTGTTTTTAAAACCATTTCTTTAGGGAAAGAAACATGAATGTAAGTGCTTTAATTAGTCTAACTGATTTAAAACACATAGACTAGGAGATCAAGGTAAAAAGTTGTAAACCTGATCTTAGAGTTAACATTGTTTTTTGTGAAACTTGATGAAGTCAATCCATCTTATAAATAGATGATGAAATCATTCTATATACATGTGTGAATATAGAAGAAAGGATGAATGAATCCTACAAGCACATCTGTGGATCAGATTGAAATTTTTAAGAACCAGAACAACAAAATGTGAATTTGGTTATCAGAACCAAGAACAGAGGCTATCGAGAATCGAAGGTATTATTAAATCACATTAGGTGATATATATTTATATGTAAACTTAAATGGATATATAATCAACAATAGGAGATTGCATATATCAGGTCAAATCATAATTTTCTATCATTCTAACAAGTGAAGCAAAGTGTAAAAATCCTTTCAAGGAAGGTGGATTTAATAGTCCAACTATAAATCTCTTAACTAAGTGCACACTCAATAGTGTTACAAAATCTCTTAACAGAGTTGATGCAAGGAGGGTTAGTAGGAGGGGCAAAGTACTCCCAACTACCAAACCAGATTGCAGACATAATGCAGAAGACAAATAATAGAGTGAGAGAATAAAACATAGAGACCCTTTATATTAACTTGATTAAAATGATTACATGCTAGGTTGTAAGGCCTTCCCAATTTCGGCCATATATTCAATGAATTACAATAAGATATTCATACAACAGAGATCATAGAACTTCAATCTTAATATCTAAACATTCCCTTCTTGCTCTGAGATCATGCCTAATTTAAGAACATACAACCAAATATATACAAGAGTCCACGAGAGAAGTCGACGCTCAAATCCATAAGTGAGACCCAGATTTAGGTCTAAAAAGATCCCAATGAGAGACCCCAAATAAATTAAGCCATCAAAATTAACTGAAGAAGTCGGCCAAAGATCCAAATCCCAAAATAATAGTCTCAAACAGATGGCTACTGAAAATCAGCAACCCGTTGGTAAAGCATAACCAAAATCCGTCGGTAAAGCATCACCGAAATCCATCAATAAAGCATCACCAAAATCCATTGGTAAAGCATCACTGAGATCCATCGGTAAGCATTCTTGAACAATAGAAACAAACATGCCTAAGAAATAGAACCCAAGCGACAGAGACAAGCATGCCCGAGTAGTAGAACCCGAGCGATAGAGAACAAATTAAAGAACTAAAAGAAAAATATCTTTTTGGTTGTGCAAGATTGACAATGACCCAATATGCGCCAGCATTAGACACCTGGGGTTACAATAAATGATTCTTTGAATCATTTATCAGGTCCAACCTGAAATGAATCCAACTTAGATTGAGAAATCCATGATGAGTCCTCAATCAGTCTATTCTTCCACTTCACCAAATATTCCACGTATTCTTTTCCTCTTGTGCTTCTGCCAATTTTTTGTTTCAAAATATTTTCAACTTCCTCTATATGTTTCTTAGGATAATCACTTGATACAGTCACTTCTTCATCAGGTTCATGATATTCATACTATTCTAAAATATTGAATATAGGTGATATATCCATGTCATCATGTAGTTCAACCTCATAAGCATTTCCATAATCAAATCTTTTTAGTATTTTGCAAGGACCAAATTTCTTCATCTTAAGTTTACCATATGTTCCAATAGGAAATATTCCTTTCTTTAGATTAACCATCAATACATCACCAACTTCAAATGTTTTATGTCTTCTTGATCTATCTGGACTGTCTTTTTAGTTCTGATTACTTTTCTCTAGATATTTTTCCACATCTTCATGCAATGTCTTCATAAAATTTGCAAATTCCTCTACTTCAACACTTTGTTTCTCTTCTCCAACAATATCTCTCAACTCTGATATACCTCTTGGTTGTGTGCCATGAATAATCTCAAATGGTGTCTTTCTAGTAATTCTGTTTACTGAACTGATGTATGCAAACTCATCTTGTGCCAACATCAAATCCCAACTGCCTGGTGTGTCTCCAACGAAGCATCTCAATATATTACCCAAACTTCATTTTACAACCTCTATTTGTCCATTAGTCTATGGATGAAATGTAGAACTTAACTTCAACTCAGTATCCAACTTCTTCCAAAGTGTTCTCCAAAAATAGCTAACAAACTTATTGTCTCAGTCAGAGATGATACTCTTTGGTAATCCATGCAATCTGACAATTTCCTTAAAGAAAAGATCTTCTATATGTACTACATCTGATTTTTTCTTACATGGTATGAAATGTATCATCTTAGAAAATATATCCACAACAACAAATATGGAATCATTACCTCTTGCTGTCCTAGGTAAGCCAAGAACAAAATCCATACTGATATCACTCCAAGGTTTCTTAGGAACAGTAATAGGTGTATACAAACCGGTGTTCTGACTCACTCCTTTTGTAGCTTGACAAACCCCACATCTTTTCACAAATTTATGAACATCCTTATACAACTAAGGCCAAAAATACCTCTCCTTCAACAAACTTAACGTTTTATCAATGCCAAAGTGTCCAGCCAATCCACTACTATATTTCTCTTTAATTAGATTAATTCTCATTGATCCTCTTGGTATACATAATTGAATACCTTTGAACAACATATCTTCTTGAATGAAATATTCTTCATACTTACTTTATTTATTTGTATTAGGTGCTCTGCACACTCTCCATTGCTCAAAAAAATCAGGATCACTTTTATACAAATTCTTCATGTTGTCAAAAACAAGAACATCAATTCTTATTTCAGTCAATAATGACCTTCTTCTACTCAATGCATCAGCAACTCTATTATAAACTCCACTCTTATTCTTAATCACAAATGTAAAGCTTTGCAAATACTCTACCCATTTCATATGTCTCTAATTTAGCTTATTCTGACTTCCTAAATACTGTAAAGCCTTATGATCAGTATACAACACAAATTAATTTGGCATCAAATAATGTCTCCACTTATTTAGAGCTTGCATAATAGAATAGAACTCTTGATCATAGACAAAATATTTCCTCTTTGCATCATTCAAATTCTCACTGAAGAAAGCAACAGGTTTACCTTCTTGAGTTAATACAACTCCAATTGCACTTCCACTTGCATCACATTCAACTTAAAATACCTTATTGAAATTAGGTAATGCTAGCACAGGTAATTCAGCAACCTTTAGCTTCAAATCTTCAAAAATATTATCATCTCCATGTGTCCATTTGAATTCTCTTTTGTCTCCTTTCATTATTTCAGTCATAGCATTACAAATAGAACTCAAATTTCTGATGAACTTCTTGTAAAAAATTTCCAATCCATGAAATGATCTTACCTCAGTGATATTTTCAGGCGTAGGCCAACTCAGTATGGCTTCAACCTTCTTTGGATCCATCTTCAAACCATCAGACGTAATCAAAAAATCTAAATACATAATCTCTTCTTTCATGAAGGAACATTTCTTCAGATTTATCAACAACTTTACCTCTTTCAATCTCTACAACACTTGTCTTATATGCATCAAATTGTCTTCTCTACTCTTACTAAATATTAGAATGTCATCCAAATATACAATCACACACTTGTTCAAGAATTTATTCAAAACTTCATTCATTAACCTCATAAAAGTACTGGGTGCATTACTTAAACAAAAAGGCATAACCAACCACTCATACAAACCTTCCTTTGTCTTGAAAGTAGTTTTCCATTCATCACCTTCTTTGATCCTAATATGATGATATCCACTTTTCAAATCAATTTTCATAAAATATCTTGCTCCACTCAAACAATCCATTATGTCATCCATTATTGGTATAGGAAACCTATACTTCACTGTTATCTTACTAATTGCTCTGGAATCAGTGCACATTCTCCATTCTCCATTCTTCTTAGGTGCCAATACAATAGGTACTACACATGGACTCAAACTTTCTCAGATCAAGCCTTTGTTCAACAATTCATGAACTTGTCAGTTAAGCTCTTCATTCTTAGTCGGTGTTAACCGATGTGGTGCTTTGTTTGGTAAACTAGCTCTAGGAATCAGATCCATACAGTGACTGATATCTCTCATTGGTGGAAAACCATCAGGTACATTATCTAAAATTATCTCATTATACTCAGTGAGAAACTTTCCAAATTTTTTAGGAATGTCATCTTTTGTATTCCTACTTGGTTTGTTAGGAATCAAAGCATAACAAATATCATTTATTTTCAAATCCTTATCAAATTGTCTACCTTCCATCAGAAAAACTTTCACAGATGTACATATCTCACCAACAGATTCTTCAATCAAAGGTAACAAAAATTTCTTCTTACCATCAACCCAAATAGAATATCTATTCAACCTTCCATCATGTATAGCATGTCTATAATATTTCCAAGGTGTACCCAACAAAATATGACAACAATCCATAGGCATAATATCACACAACACCTTATCATAATACTTCCCAATTTTTAGATTCAAAAAACATTGTTCACTCACCATTAATGTATGATCATCCTTGATCCATGAGATCTGATAGGGTTTTGGATGTTTCATCCTCTCCAACTACAAATTTGCAACCATTTCCTCAGATGCCAGATTCTTCAAGCTTCCACTGTCAATAATCACTTTCCAAACTTTGTCTGCAACTCTACATCTGGTTTTGAACAAACTTTTCCTAATCGGATCTTGCTTATCCTTCTCACTCCATAGTATCCTTCAGATCATGAAATTTCCTTCCTTTTTAGCTTCATTTGGTGACTCCTCTTGTACCAATGCATTTCTTCTACTACTACCTTTCTTTCTTGCATGTTTGCATTCAAAATATTTATGTCCTTCTTCACCACAATTGTAACAAGTTACTTGAAATCCCTTTCTGCTATATCCATCTCTGGAGTAATTACCTCTTCCTTAGTATGAATATACACCTTTCCATTTAGTCTTTCCTTTATCTTGAGAGGTGTCTAGAATTGACTTGTCTAATTTAGATCTGTTGTTTTCACCATGGGATCTACCTTTTCCTCTAGGGAATCTACCACCTCTACCTCTTTGTCTTTGTTCATATCTTCTGTTCATCTTTTCTTCAGCTTTTAGGGAAAATTGGTATGCCTCCTCAATGCTTTCCATCTTGACCAAAATGATGTCATCTTGTATGGAACTTCTCAAGCCATTCAGGTATCTTGCAATTCTTTCCCCTTCATCTTCAAAATGTCCAGATCTGATGTCCAATCCGTATAATTATTTAGTATAATCTTTCACATAATTGCCTTTTTGTTTTAGGATTTTCATTCTCCTAATCAGGTTAATCAGATAATCACAAGGTAGAAACTTTCCTTTCAATTTGTTTACCATCTTATCCCATACCTTGACTTTTTATTTACCTTGCTTCTTTTGATCCAATTGCAGATGTTCCCACCATAGGGATGCATGACCTTTCAGATTTGTGCTTGCAATCTTCACCTTCTTATCCTCTACCATGTTTTCATATTCAAAATACTTTTCTATCTCTATTATCCAATCAATCAATTCATCAGAATCCAATTTTCCACTGTACTCAGGAGGATTGAACTAAGGTAAGGATTTCAAACTTGTCAAGGCTCTCAGGAATCACTCTTCTTCCTGATTCATCATAGGTGCAGATGCAGCTTCACCTTGAACCTCTTCATTTTCATCATCACTAACATCATCAAGATCTTTTCCTCTATGTTGGGCTATCTCAATAGCTTCCAATCTAGTAGCCATCTGTCTATGCATGTCATCTAGACCTGTATCTACATTTCCTCTACCACAAACCATCTTGAATCCCTCTACAATTGTAGGTCAGATCACAATCTTCTACCCCACAACAATACCAACTAGGGTTAGGGTTTTAAGAAGGAACTAGATCTCACCGTGCTCTAATACCACCTGAATTAAGGAGGGTTAGTAGGAGGGGCCATGGGAATTCCCAGCTACCAAACCAATTTTTAGACACAATGCGGAAGCCAAACAATAGAGTGAGAGAAGAAAACACAGAGATCCTTTATATTAACTTGATTAAAATCATTACATGCTGGGTTGTAAGGCCTTCCTAGTTTCATCCATATATTCAATGAATTACAATAAGATCTACATACAACAGATATCATGAACCTTTGATCTCAATATCTAAACATTCCCTTCTTTCTCTAAGGTCATGCCTAAACTAAGAATATACAACCAAATATATACAAGAGTCCACCAGAGAAGTTGACACTCAAATCCATAAGTGAGTCATAGATTTAGGTCCACACACATCCCAATGAGAGACCCCAAATAAATTAAGCCATAAGAATTAACTAAAGAAGTCAGCCAAAGATCCAACTCCCAAAATAAGAGTCTCAGGCAGATGGTTACCAAAAATTAGCAACCCTTTGGTAAAGTATAACCAAAATTTATCAGTAAAGAATCACCAAAATCTGTCGATAAAGCATCACCAAAATCCATTGGTAAACATGCCTAAACAACAAAGACAAGCATGCCCAAGAAACATGACCCAAGCGACAGAGACAAGCATGCCCGAGCAACAAAACCCGAGTGACAAAGAACAAAGTAAAGAACTGAAAGTAAAACATCTTTTTGGTTGAACAAGATTGCCAATGACCCAAGATGCTCCTGCATCGAGAGTAGACTTTAACCGGTCTCTAGAGATACTCTTAATAGGGTAGATCATCAGAAGTGATCAAATTGGAAGCCTTAACTGACCCATTCCAATCTGCAGATAGTGAAGATTTTGTGGTGTCATCCCCACCACATTTTTTACTTCCTAACAGGAGTTTTCTGCGATATCATATCTTGTGTTATGTGTCAATTACTTCCATGAATTTTTCTATGAATGTTCACATGTATGTTAAGTTTATGAATTGATATATCTTACATCAAGATAGTATAGATCAGATGGTTGGATAAAAAATTGATTACACAAAGGTTAATTGATTAAAGGATACAAAAGTTTTAGAGGTACTGATTCACCCCTCCCCTCTCAGTACACACTTCCCATTAATTCCAACAATTGGTATCACAGCTAAGTCTCTTGTTTATAAATATTAAAGGCTTAAGAGAAAAGATCACACAATGAAGAAGTATAAACTTGAAAAAAGTATTGAGAATAAGAAGTTAGAAATTTAGATCTTCTATGAGCAGTATAAAGAATCTAGAATCAATATGAGATAGTTGTGATTATGACATCTCATTGTAATGAGAGATTATCATGAGGAAGAGATACCAGGTTTCTTTGAGTCATCAAGATCAAATACAAGCAAACCATCACAAGCCTAACTGAAATCAATCAACATATGGCTGGACAAGTGAAATCTCTGAAAATCGATCAAGAGACACAGTGATGACATGTAACTAATTGAATGTTTGAATATGTTAAGTTGATCACCAAAATGCGGAAGGATAATGCAAGACATTAAATCAATTAATGGATTGTATTGTCATTGATGTCAACTTGATATAATCTAATTGGTTATAATCAAAGTGTCAAAGACTTCAGAGAATCAAAGAGAAAAATATTATGCTTTCAATATTGCATAAAAGACAAGCATTCACAATATGACTTCAAACAGCGACAGTCAGTGGACAGTGATGGATAGAGATCGCCGAAATTCAAGTCATAGTGATTCCCAAGAAAGAACACCAATGAGCATTATCGACAAGAAAAATCACAAGCATAACCGACAGCCAGAAACATAGTGTAAACCGATGGAGAAGCCCGAGGAGAACTGGAGTGTTGACCAATGCTATGTGTAATACCCACCCATATTTTTTTTTTAGTTTATGATGTCGTACTCTTTTGGGAAGTGGTTTCAGTTGATTAGCCAAATTATTTTAGGCTACTTTCATGAGATCTATTATTCTTTCAGTTGATGGTGATTTTTATGTTATGGTTTATCATATGTATAGATAGATGTGATGATTTTATTATAGTGATTGTTACATGTTGATTTCATATTATGATATGCTTACCCCATACTTGCATGTGTATGGCTGTCTTATATGTGGATGTAATTGTTGATGTGGTATCATGGTAGAGGACAGAGACATGGTTACTTGCCTTGGGTAGATCCACATGCTCAACTGATCCCTATCATTGTTTGCTATATTATACTGTATGTACATGCATGTTAGAATCAATATTATTGATTAATATTATAAAGAATTGAATATTCTTGTCTAATATTAGAATAAATTGCAATAATGAAGGGTTTTCTTATATATCTATGAATCAATCCATTCTTAATGTAAACACCAAGGATGTATAATATATAATACCTAGTTTCATAATGGACTGCCAGTCTTCTTTAATCTCTGATATCTTTGAACACCAAATGGTGATTTTAATGCTTTCCCAACAAGAACATAAAATGGTAATTTTAATGCTTTAATGATTTTAATCTCTGATATCTTTGAATACCAAATGGTGATTTTAATTGGATAAAGCTATCTTTAAATTAGTGCTCATCTACACCTAGTCAAACAGAGGACATGGATTGAGTAACTAATGTAAGATCTATTAGAATTTTGATGTACACTATGGTGTATGAAATATAATGTGTTGT
>MU225785.1:805232-835260 GCA_018584345.1 Thuja plicata
TACTACAAGTATCCTCTAATTTCTTAATATGTTGGTCTATATCCAATAAACCATTTCTCCACTTTCAATCATAGCTGGATTATATTTTCTTATTCATATTTCACTTTTATTTGTTTCTTAATATTTTTCCATTATTACTTGTTTCTTATCCATATTGTTGATATCGAATTGATTTGTCTCTATAGTTGTTGTTGTATCATTTGGATCATGTTCTCCATGTCACTTTCTTGCAAAATATTTTGATGTATTAGATCATTTTTTTGATTGATGGAAAATATCTCTCCTAAATTTATCTTGTATATTTATGATATCTATTAACTTCAATTTTATTCCTTAATTATTATCATTATTTATGTTGGTTACTTCCATATGGATAAATATTACTTTAGCTTTTTATGAGACCACTCAATGATAATTCTGGTGGAGTGATCAATTATTTTGATGCACTATGAAATAAGATTAAATCAGGGAACTACCCTATCCACCAATTATCCTGATGTAGAGTGGTGGTAACTAAAGCTTAATAGGCCCAATCTACTACACAACCGATTGAGAATGTCACTTTAAACTGTGAACAATGGTTTCAACTAATTTTGACAAATTCCTTAGTCTTTGAATACCTCCAAATTTAGGGAACTATCCTATCCACCAATTGTCTTCTAAGAAACTTTTTTATTCCCTATTGCAACTAATTAACATATAATACTCTGATAATACTCCCTAGTTATCTTTTATGTTTGGTCTCAATCTTCTACAAGCACCACTTCACAGTCCAAACAGTGAGTAACTGATTCTATCCTGACAACTTCAAACTAGTTCAACACAAACCCTAGGTGATCAAGCTAGATTTAGGTTTAATGGATTAGTTTGAAGTTGGGTGTTTGGAATAGTCACAGATGATTGGGAAAGTTTTTGTGGCCTTCTAATGTCTTGGCATGGTTGACTCCTTGACCTCTGTCCACCATCAACTGCATATTTTTGTTCATTCTTTCTCCCACTGGCTAAACATGCTAAACTTGATTAGCCTAGGGCATCAAAATTGAAGTGGTTCGGCAACCTCCAAAGCTCTGAGTGTTGGATAAATTAAAGCATATTTCCCTAATTTTATTTTCATCTAGCGGCATGGACAATCCAATGGTGAAAACACAAACTAGGTTGAAATAGATTAAATGAATTCGGGAGGACAGTGTGCATCAATGGATTGGCAGTGGATGCAAATTCATCTAACAATTCATGGCAGACTAATATAATGAAACACATAAACTATTTAAATGAATTAAAAATACTAAGGATGCATCGAAAGTAATTTCACCACGAAGATGTATAAATGAATTTGCAGGGTTAATAAGCTATCTGTTCATCACAAGAATGACAGTGCCACAAATAGAACAAGAGAAGACAAAAGGAACATACTCTGAACTATGAATCTTTTGTATTCCAAATAGTTCTTCCCCAAATAGTGCTTCCTCCTTCGTGCTTCTCCCTTGATCAAATTTGTTGTGCTTCCCCAAATAGTGTATTCCAAACAGTGCTTCCCCAAATAGTGCTTCCTCCTTCGTGCTTCGCCCTTGATCAAATTTGTCGTGATTCCCCAAATAGTGTATTCCAAACAGTGCTTCCCCAAATAGTGATTCCTCCTTCATGTTTCACCCTTGATCAAATTCATCATGCTTCCCCAAAAAGTGTATTCCAAACAGTGCTTCCTCCTTTGTGCTTCACCCTTGATCAAAAAGTGAAATGAAATAATGAAATGTGAAACCTTTTTTTTTTTTAATTTATGCCCATGTTGGTTGAAATTTTGACCAACACGGGTATGGATTAAAAAAATATCAAAGATTTCCTTCTATAATCCAACCAAACAAAACCTTTTTATTTGTTGGTTGCATTGTTTGGTCAAAAAATAAGGTCAAATGTACTAGTGAGTTGAGTTGTGGCAATAAAAGGGTATTTTAATTATTTAATTGGGAATTACTTTCAATTTCAAGTGGAGTTATTTTAGGGATTGAATGGGGAGTTATCATGAGGGTTTGCAAAATTAGGGGAAGTTGATTCTCTTTAGGAGAATGCCCCTCTCATTTTCCTCACAACAGGTTTTACATTTTGGAGAGCTCTTGGTGATTTGAGATTTTTGAAGATTGGAGGATTGTTGTGGTTGTTTGTTGTTTTGGATTTTTCGGGTGATTTACTGCTTGCATGTGCTTGGATCTTCGTGAGTTTTCATATCCATGGTTGAATCAGGGTTGGAGGTTTTCAGTTTTTCTACCTTCTTCAAAGGCACAGTTCCTCAGTTTCTAGCATTGGAATCAAGGTAGGTTTTGAGTTTCTACATGGTTTCAATTTTGTAAAATTTGAGGTTTTCAATGATTGGATGGATGCATGTTTGATATTTTTGCTTCTAGATAGTGTATTAGAGTTTTCATGCTTTTGGGTATTTATAAAAACCCTAGATCTATTAATTCCATGTTTTATATTATTTGGCATAGTGTCGTTATGCAGTCAAAATTTCATGAGGAAATTCCTTCTACAACTCCTAGAAATCAAAAAAATTAATATATACTATAGTCTAAACTATAGAGAAAAATAAAATAAATGTTTCCTTTGAAAATTGTCTTGGAAAAATTAAATTAGCTCCCTAGAAAAATATACAGGCTTGGAAAAAAAATTAATTCCACCAGTCAAAAATGACTTTGTCCAAAAAAGACAAAAAACTCTTACTTTTTGTTTATTTCCATTTTCGGAATTATTTAAAAATAAAAAATAAAATCCCTTTTTCGAAATTGATGAATTTTTCTATTTTAAAAGAATCTTTTAAAAAATATATATATATAATACATTAGTAAATGCACTGTACTTGTTTAAAAAGTTTTTTTTTAAAAAAATATTATAAAAAAATGAAGTTGTGATGGGGTGGTGAGACCCCATCCCCACCCCATGCACTACACACAGCTGTGCAGCTGGGCGTACCTAAGAGGGGGCCTACACTGCCATAGGCAGCACGACCACCCCAAAGGGTGATGTAAGTGTTCCAAGGGCTTGCTTGCACAATCAACTAAGAAGATCTTCTTTGTCTTCTTCAAGGAACCTAATCTCCTCTAGGTCATTATTGGTCTTAGATGATTAAATAAGTCCTAATCCGACTCTTCTCCAAGATTCTCACACTTGTGCTTCACCTTTGAAAGACTAACACCCTAGTAGTTACTTCACTTCCTCTCCTACACTCAGAAGGATCCAAGTGTCACTCCACTCTAACATCCATGAATCATTGCAGGGGTGTCCATCATCATGTAAACAGTCCATCTAATCCCATTTGACTCCATTTTGGAGGATCTCTTAACTCTTTGCAATCAAGTTCCAACTTTAGTCTCAAAGAGGCCTAATAGGGCTTGTTTCCTTGTAGCCTTTCACAGTGACCTTTTTCCATTTCTTGTGAAACTTTTCCAAAGAACTTGAAAATCTAAGACCATATCCAGATACCCTTTATCCTTTTACAAGATATTTTCAAAGTTTTAGTTCCCTAATTCATCCGTACATAGGGTTCCTACAATCTAGGTCCAATAGGGCTAATAAGCCTAATTTCTAGGACTGTCTGCAACTTAGTTGAAAACTTGCTTAAAAATTGGTCTCAGTGATTGGTATGAACTCAACCATCACAAGATTTCAAGGTATGACTAAACCCTAACTAGAAATATACTTATTCCATACAATAATTTCTTCCCCTGTATGAAATATGTCAATTCTTCTATCCTAAACCACTAACCGGGGACTGTCAACTCGCCTCGGGCTTAGTAGTAAAAATAGCTCTCCATCTTCCTAAGACTCCTCATCCTAAACATATGTAAAATATTGACTCCCCTAACATTCCATCCATCCTTAGGGTTTTCCCATGGCTAGATTTCATGGGGGAGCCATGACTAGACTGACTGGTCAAGACAGGACCAGTAGACTCTCTAAACATGAAACAATTTATACAAGACCTTAAACGATCACAAAGAAACTTGACTACTAAATGAAAAACAATCCAAACTATCATTTGAACACAAAACAATCATTATTTTTAAGGTTTCAATCCATAAGGTATCATTTTCACAAGGAAATGTACAGGATTTTTGAAAACACAGAATTGCAGACTGTATTACACTTCCAAACTTGTTACAATCAATGACTAACTAATGAGATTCGAGTCTCTCTATGCATTATATTCCTTCTTCCATCATCATAGGCCTTTTTGGTCAATTTTCCATTCATATTTTGTAGGGGGATCCAAGGTAACTGTGTTGCATGCAACATTTGTAATTATTGCAAATGTTTTCATGACAACAATTTGGCAACTTTCAACATCTTTCCTTTTATGCAACTTTCCTCATTTATAGGACCTCTAACCTCTTCATTTTGAGGATCCAAGATCATTAAATACCTTATGGCATCTCTATGTTCTCATTTATGTGTTTAGGAAACATTCAAGACTCCAATCCCACATTTAGCAACTAAGCCTAGGAAATTGAAAAAGTACTAACAATGGGTAATATTGTGACCTTAGTCCTAATGAATAACTCACTTAGCCCACATTAAAAATTCCTTCTAAGGTATAGAAACAACCTAACTATCTTGACTTGGCCAATGTCAAGTACAAGCCAAAAATGATTAAAACATGGAGGTTAGCCTAGGTGTGCTCCTACACCATCCTCCCCAAAACAAAAAGATCAATCCACCCTTGGATTGAGGATACTTGGATCAATCCCCATCTTCTTGAACTCTGATTCTTTGACCCATACTACATCACTATCCATTTGGCCATGCTTCTTTATCAAATTTTCCTTGTAGGCTTTGGTTCTAGTCTATTTGTAGACTCTAGTATCCAGTACACTATTAGCTCCTATAATTGTAGCAGAGGGTAATTGCAGATCTTCCAAATATTCGATCACTTCTTGGAGACTCTGATCCATGTCTTGTTGTGGTCCTTTGTAATGGACTAAGTCTGCAATGTTAAAAATAGGTGACAGACCACTGTCTTCTGGGAGCTCAACTTTGAATGCATTTTCACCATACTTAGCCAAGATAGGATAGGGACCTATCCTCCTCATCTAAAACTTGTGAGGGACTCCCTTTTGAAGTCTTGATTTGTTAAGATGTACCATCACCAAGTCACCCACATTGAACTGAACTATTCTTCTACTCTCATTAACCTTTATTTTGTGTTTCAAGGTGTTCTCAGTCAAAGTCTTCCTCACTATTTCATGTATCTCTTGCATTGCATAAGAAAAATCATCTACATATCCACTTTCCTTCACTCCATCCCTCAAGTCTCTCAACTCATAGGCTCCTCTAGGATGCAATCCATATACTATCTCAAAGGGGCTCTTCCCTATTGATTTAGTGATGGTATCATTGTAGGCATACTTAGCCTATCCAATCAATTGATACCATTGCTATCTGTACTCCATTGTTAAGCACCTTATTAGATTTCTAAGGCTTTTATTCACCACTTTGGTCTAACCATCAGTTTGGGGATGGTAGGTAGACCCAAAGGATATATTAGTGCCTAATCTTCACCAAAGAGTCTTCAAAAAATGACTCATAAATTTGGTGTCTCTATCAGACACAATGCTTTTAGGTAGCCATGGATTCTTATTACCTCTTTGAAAAAGAGAGAGGCTATTTGGCTGGCATCATGAGTTGTCTTGCATGGCACAAAGTGAGCCATCTTACTAAACCTATCCACAAATACATAATCACTATACATGCCTTGCCTTGTCTTGGGTAACCCAACTACAAAAAAAATGCTCAAGCAATCCCAAGGCCTAGTCGGAATAGGTAGTGGTTGATAAAGACCAGCATTTGAAGAAGTACCCTTAGCTCTTTGACATACAATGCAATTCTCCACATACCTCTTAACATCAAGGTTCATTCTCAACCAATAGTAGAACCTTTGAACAAGTTCTCGGGTCTTAGTGATCCCAAAGTGACCACTTAATGCACCATTGTGCTTTTCCTGAATCATATTCTCCCTAATAGAGCCTCTAGGGACACATAACTGATTCCCCTTGAACAAAATATTACTTTTCAAAGTGTATTCAACATACTTACTATGAAAATGGTTCTTGTATTCAACATGTACCTTATAAATGTTTGCAAAATCCTCATCATCAGCATATAGATCTTTGAAATGATCTATTCCCATGCTCTTCAACTAAATCTCTTGGATGGTAAGAGCTCTTATAGACAATGCATCTGCCACCTTATTGAGGACACCTTTCTTGTGTTTTATATTAAAGGTATAAGCTTGTAAGTATTCCACCCATTTCATGTGCTTGTGGCTCAACTTCTCTTTTGAATTCAGAAAAATTAAAGTTTGATTGTCTTAATAGACAATGAACTCCTTGGGCAGAAAATAGTGCCTCCACTTTCTCAAATCTTGAACCAATCCATACAACTCAAGATCATAAGAATAATACTTATTCTTTTCTTCACTCAACTTCTCTAAATGAAATGCTACTGGTTTATCATCTTGGCTTAGGACAGCCCCAATAGCTATGTTTCTTGCATCACACTCAATAGTGAAAATCTTCTCAAAGCTTGGCAAGACTAAGACAGGTTGGGTAGCAATCTTTTCTTTCAATAAATCAAAGCTCTTAGTGTCTTGTTCATTCCATATGAACTTGGTCTTCATTCCTCCTTTGATTGTTTCCAACATGGGAGCACAAATAGCACTGAACTACCTTATAAACTTCCTATAATACTGAGCAAGGCCATGAAAAATTCTTACCTCTATTGATAACCTTGGAGTAGGCCAATTTATGATGGCTTCCACTTTACTCTTGTCCATTTTCAGATTTCCATGAGAGAGAACAAACCCAAGGTACACTAGCTTTGTTTTGATGAACTCACATTCCTCCAAGTTAATCATCAACTTCTCTTCATGCAGCTTCTTGAAGATAGTCTCAAGGTGTTGAAGATGCTCCTCTCTTGTCCTACTATAAATCAATATATCATCAAGACATACTACTACAAATTTGTCAATGTAGTCTTTAAGGACTTCATTCATGAGCCTCATGAATGTGGAGGGGGCATTAGATAGTCCAAATGGCATGACAAGCCATTCATACAAACCTTCATTGGTTTTGAAGGCTGTCTTCCATTCATCTCCCTCATGTATCCTAATTTGGTGATAGCCACTCTTCAAGTCTATCTTACTAAAATACTTAGCTTCACCTAGACAATCCATTAGGTCTTCAATCCTAGGTATGGGAAACCTATACCTAATGGTTATCCTATTTATGGCTCTTGAATCATTACAAAGTCTCCATGTTCCTCCTTTCTTTTGTGCTATGATAGTAGAAACTGCACAAGGGCTAATGATTTTCTTGATAAGGCCTTGGTTAAGGAGTTCTTCTATTTTCCTAGTAATTTCCTCATTTTGTTGATGTGTCATCTTGTAGGCTTCCTTATTAGGTAGGGTAGCTCCTGGTATGAAGTCTATCCTATGACTTATGGCTCTTTTTTGGGGTAATGCTGATGGTTTTCCATCACTTACTATGCCTTCATAAGTCTGCAACATACTTTGTATCTCCTTAGGTATCTCTGACTTCTTATCTCCTTTTTCTTCATTCTTTGCTCTTGGTCTTAGCACCAATGCATAGCCAACTCCTTCTCCTTCTTCCATGGCTTATATGAATTCTTTCTCACCCACCATAAGAACATTAGGACCTTTTGTCTTCACATCTGCCTCTTCTAACAGTGATTGGATCTTAAAAGTTACTTTATCTTTCTTGAATGTATAGGAGTTCTTCACTCCATCATGGATAGCTTGGTAGTCAAATTGCCATGGTCTGCCTAGGAGAAAATGGCATGCATCCATGGGAAGTACATCACATAGAACCTTGTCCTTATATCTCCATATAGAGAACTTTATCCATGCTTGCTCGTTGACTAAGACATGTTGTCCCTTATTGAGCCATGTGACCTTGTAAGGATGGGTATGAGGTATCCTTGTCATGCCTAACTTGTTGACTACTTCCTCTGACACAATGTTGTTAGTAGACCTTGAATCTACAATGACTCTACATACTTTTCCCATCACCTTACATTTGATTCTGAATAGAGACCTCCTTTGGCTTGGCTCCTCCATGACTGGCTCCTTGATCAATGTTCTCCTCATCATGAGGTTCTCACCTTCTTCAGAATTTAGTGGTACCTCAGAGTGTGTCTCTGTTGCATTTGTCTCTTCATGAACTAAATTAGTTCTCTTTTTACTTCCTTGAGAGGTACTACCCTTCTCTGGAAACCTATAGTCAAGGTGTCCCATTTGGTTGCAATGGTAATATTTCATATTGGAAAAGTAATTGCCTCTTCCTTGTCCACCACTCCTACCTATGAAACTTGAGCTCCTTCCTCTTCCACCTCTACTAGAACTTCCCTCTTGCTACTTAGTGTACTTGACTTCTCCTTGTGTCCTTGACTCTAAACTTCTTCCACCATAGCCACCTCTTGTTCCTCTATTATCCCTTCCTCTACCTCTTCCTTTGGAGTTTTTCTCTTGCTTTCTTTTGCCTTTCTCCTCTATCTTCAAGGCCATTTGATAACATTGGCAAATGGTTTTGAAGTTCACAAGACTCATGTCTTCCTGGATAGACCACTTGAGTCCATTAAAGTATCTAGCTAGCTTAATGCTTTCATCTTCCACCACTTGTGACCTTAAGCACAAATTTTGGAACTCTTCGGTGTATTCTTGGACATCCAAATCTTTTTTTCTAAGACTGTGTCTTCTCCTATGCAACTGAGACTCATAATCATCAAGAAAGTAAGTTTTCTTGACTTTAGTCACCATTCCCTTCCAGGAGACTATAGGACTCTTTCCTTCTTTCTCCCTCTCAGTTTGAACAAACTTCCACCATGTGAGAGCTCATCCTCTCAACCTTGACTTGACAGCCACACTCACTTTTTGGGCCTCTGTGATACCATCACATTTGAAATGGTTCTCTATACTATCAATCCAATCCACAACTAAATCTGGATCCATTTGTCCACTAAAAAGTGGTACACACTCTAAAGATTTGCCACTTAAGGCCTTCAATGCCTTTAAGAAGGGTTCTTGATCACTAATAGGGTCAGGGGTTGGAACTTACTCTTCTACATCCACTCCCTTTTCCCTTGCTTCTTCTTCTTCTTTTTGATCTATCTTATCTTTCATCTTCTCAGCTTTGTCTTGGACATCTCCCAAGAGTTTCTCCATTTGAGACAACCTTTCTCTTAACAAATTGTTGTCTTCTTCTTGCTCATCCACCTTTTTGGCTAACTCAGTGTTAGTCACCATGGATTTTTCTTTCATTAAAATTCTAGATGCGTTCTCTCCAACTGATTTAGTAGGTTGAAACATCCACCATAATCCTGATCTTTAATCAAGCTCTGATACCAATATGATGTAAGTGTTCCAAGGGCTTGCTTGCACAATCAACTAAGAAGATCTTCTTTTTCTTCTTTAAGGATCCTAATATCCTCTAGGTCCTTATTAGGCTTAGATGATTAAATAAGTCCTAATCCCACTCTTCTCCAAGAGTCTCACTCTTGTGCTTCACCTTTGAAAGACTAACACCCTAGTAGTTACTTCACTTCCTCTCCTACACTTAGAAGGATCCAAGTGTCACTCCACTCTAACATCCATGAATCATTGTAGAAATGTCCATCATCATGTAGACAATCCATCTAATCCCATTTGACTCCATTTTGGAGGATCTCTTAACTCTTTGTAATCGAGTTCCAACTTTAGTCTCAAAGAGGCCTAATAGGGCTTTTTTCCTTGTAGCCTTTCACAGTGACCTTTTTCCATTTCTTGTAAAACTTTCCCAAAGAACTTGAAAATCTAAGACCATATCTAGATACCCTTTATCCTTTTACAAGATATTTTGAAATTTTTAGTTCCCTAAGTCATCTGTACATAGGGTTCCTACAATCTAGGTCCAATAGGGCTAATAGGCCTAATTTATAGGACTATTTACAACTTAGTTGAAAACTTGCTTAAAACTTGGTCTCAGTGATTGGTATGAACTCAAACATCACAATATGTCAAGGTCTGACTAAACCCTAACTAGAACTATACTTAGTCCATACAGTACTTTCTTCCCCTATATGAAACATGTCAATTCTTCTATCCTAAACCACTAATCGGGCACCGTCAACTCACCTAGGGCTTACATTAAAAATAGCTCTCCATCTTCCTAAGAATCATAATCCTAAACATATGTACACTACTGACTCCCCTAACATTTCCATCCATCCTTAGGTTTTTCCCATGGCTAGATTTCATGGGGGAGCCATGACTAGACTGATTGGTCAAGACAGGACTAGTAGACTCTCTAAACACAAAATAATTTATACAAGACCTTAAACGATCATAAAGAAACTTGACTACTAAATGAAAAACACTCCAAACTATCCTAAGAACAAAAAATAGTCATTAGTTTGAAGCTTTCAATCCATAAGGTATCACTGTCACAAGGAAATGCTCAGGAATTCTGAAAACATAGAATTGCAGACTGTATTACACTTCCAAACTTACTACAATCAATGACTAACTGATGAGATTTGAGTTTCTCTATGCATTAGATTCCTTCTTCCATCATTCTAGGCCTTGTTGGTCAATCCCCCATTCCTATTTTGTAGGGGGATTCAAGGTAACCGTGTTGCATGCAACATTTGCAATTATTGCAAATGTTGTCATGACAACAATTTAGCAACTTTTGGCATCTTTCCTTTTATGCCACTTTCCTCATTTCTAGGACCTCTAGCCTCTTCATTTCGAGGATCCAAGATCATTAAAGTCTGTATGGCATCTCTATGTCCTCATTTATGTGTTTACGACACATTCAAGACTCCAATCCCACATTAAGAAACTAAGCCTAGGAAATTGAAAAAGTACTAACAATGGGTATTGTTGTGACCTTAGTCCTAATGACTAAATCACTTAGCCCACATTAAAAATACCTTCTAAGGTCTAGAAACAACCTAACTATCTTGACTTGGCCAATGTCAAGTACAAGCCAAAAATGATTAAAACATGGAAATTAGCCTAGGTGTGTTCCTGCACCAAAGGGTAGGCAGCTGCTACGACAACGACCCCTTTTATTGGGGTGTGGTTAATATACTGCGTGGGTTGGGGGGACCCGCTCCCCCTCCCCATATATTAAAAAAAAAATTTTGTTTAAACCAAAAAGGTTTTTTTTAACTTAATTAAAATTTTGTTTTATTTTAGTTTTAATAAAAAATTTATATTAAATTTAGGTATTATGAATTCGGTTTTTTTTTTTAAATTGGTTTAATTAATGATTTTTTAAAATTATATTTAGTATAATTTGTATTAACATGTCTTAGGTATTAATTTTAATTAAAATGGTAAAATGTTAATTTTAATTAACATGGTAGATTTTAATTTTAATTAATATGTTTCTCAATTTTGGAAATTAATTCATATGTAATGATTAATTTTATTTTAAAAGGTTTTATTGTAAGTTTTCATAGGTATGTTTGGATTAATCTGAAGACATTAGGTTTAGCTTAATTGGTCTGATTTATCTAAATGTTTAATTTAATTTATTTATTTAAATACTAGAAATGGATTTAAATAGAATCATTTAAAATGATATTGGTTATTTTAGAATCAAGCCTAAATCTAGACTGGGTAATGGATTAATGAATGGGTTTATTTATGCATATGGATGATTTAATTAGTTGTAAATGATTATTCACTTATGTTCATTTTTCATTCTTTTAGGACGTTTTCATTCTATGCATCCTTATGGTTCTATTTTGTGTATTTGTGTTTATTTCGGGGGCATTAGATGACCTAGGGTGTTATAGAGGTTGGGTATGAGTCCTAGAGACTTGTTGATTGTTTATTCTTTGGTGTGTGTGCTTTTGGGCTTTATTATCCTAAATTGACCATGTAACCCTTTTCGATATGTTATCTGAATGTGTACCTCTATGTGGTCATTCCAGTAATGTATGGATACTGGATTTGGGGTATACTTGGGTTGTGACCTATGCCACATCTTTGTAGAATCTGTGAGCCTAGGATAGGTTACCTAGATGTGTAGTAGGGGGTGTCTTGAAATAAGTTTCATGTCCATAAGTGACTACTAGATTGCTTATTGTGGATTTTACTTAATAAGTGATAACTAAAGACATATTGAAAGATATTAAAATGAACTAATAAGATGTGATTCTCCTCACCGATGCTTGAGTACTAGTAAAGACTGAGATGGAGGATGAGATAATTCTTTCCCTCTTACGAGGTGCAGGTTTTGGCATAGTTAGTGATCTTGTTAGTTTGAGAGGTCATTGGTTTCGTGTATGGTCACTTAAGTGTCAGAATCCATTGGGATTGCTAGGAAAAAACTTAAGGGTTAGACGTACATGATGACACCTTCCTTTACATAGTCTAAATTTCCTATGTGTGTCAGTTGCCTCTGGATTAGTAAGTCTTACCTTTCATGATGTGTAGTATACCTACTTTAGAGAGCTATCATGATCCCTTTCTTAGTGGTTATTCCTTATTGGTTTTGGATATCTGATTGGGATCTATTGTTATCTCCTCAGCACGGTAGGGTGGGCCTTTATGGTTCCACACAGATGGGTGGTATTGATTCTTTACCCATTGAGATGCGATGTCCTTGTACCAGGTGCTTGATTGTTCCTTGCAGATGAGATCTTTATATTCCTTCATCATTGATTATGTAATTTCATTATTGTAAATCTTGTATTAGAGTATCACATGTGATACCTAATCTAGATATTGTAAATTAAGTAGATTAGAGTGATTACCACATACCCTGCGACATGTGCAGTGGATGTGAGTTTATGGTGGTTTCATGGTTATCCATGAGGATTGTAATTATGGGTTTGTAAGTTGTAAATGATTTATCTATTCAAATGGAATTCTTTGTTATATGGTTATTTGTGTTTTGTTTTAAGTAATTCAACGTCAAGGAACCATTGAGTCATGTAATCTATGTGTGTGTAAGACATGTGTATAAATGGTATTTTCTTCCATATTAATGTATGTCTCTTTATGTTATCTATTTTAAAAAAATTATTCAACAAACATAGTATCATGTTTAGGTTAATCTCTCTTGGGTTCCCTAGCGGGGTGATACATTTGGTATCAGAGCCCTAGTCTCTACAAATGGAACTCTGGGAATTATATGCTCATTAGGTTGTGTCTAGCTTGAACTTAAAACTAAAATATAGACATACAACATTTGTGTTCTCAGATTATTGCTTTATGGTTTATTCATTCTTTAGTTTATGATTCAAGCTATGTGGTGAGATTTGCATTTATCTCTATTTGTTTCAGGAATGATTCCTGAGACAAGAGAAGCTAAAGGCCATGATAGAGGTAGGTCTGGTGCCCATGGGAGAGGTAGGTAGGCTGCTCCTCCACAAGTGTCAGGCATGAGAGTGGTCAGAATCAAGATAGGGATGATCAGAGGAGAGAGAATCAAGATGAGTCTGCGGGATTGGATACTAGGAAGATTCTTCAGGCTATCCTAGATCACCTTCCTAAGAGAGCCAGGGTGGAGCAGGATGCATCTCACCACTCCCATCATGAGGAGAGACAGAGGGAGAGATCCAGGAGCCCTCATGGGAGGATAGTTATAGTGGACCTTGCAGTGGTAGCAGCCAACCACATGAGAGACCTGACGAGAGGGAAGGATATTCCTTTCAATGGACATGAATCTTGTTTAGAGGTAGAGACTTGGATGATAGCTTTGGATAGAGTCTTTGTGATGCATCCCTTTAGTAGTAATACTAAAGCAAGATATGTCATGATGCAGTTGACATATTTTGCGGCTATCTGATGGAAGATTGAGGAAGAGAAGCTAGGTCTTAGTATGGAAACTATTACTTGGGAACTCTTTCTCAAGAAATTTAGAGAGAGGTTCCTATCTGATCAGTGGAGGCAATAGAGGGCCGACGAGTTTCATAATCTTAGACAGCTAACATTGATAATAGAGAAATACGAGCGTCATTTTACAAGCTCAAGCAGTATGCTGGATAAAGCTAGGATTCTGCACTGAAGGTAAAGAACTTTGTGTGAGGGCTTAGTGCCCACATTGTAGGGGACATAAAGCTCTTTGAGCCTACGAACCTGTGAGTTGCAGTTATTAAAGCCACTCTTGTAGAGGCTAACTTGGCATTAGGCCATGGAGGTCAGTCGGGTGCTCCTACAGGTGGTGCATCTAGTTCTGGGGTTAGAGGTAATTAGTCTTGAGGGACTAGGAACCTCAAGGAACCCCCTAGTTCCTTTGCAGGTAATAAGAACTTGTAGTAGAAGGTCTCCCCTCCACATAGTCAGAGTAGTGGTACTTGCTCTAGGGATTCTCGAGGTGGTCCGCGCGCTAGGCATAATCAGTTTAGTTAGTCTTTGTAGAGCACACAGCAGAGTGTTAGTAGAGATGGTTTTCAATAGTCTAGTGCACCTTCATTTAGAGGAGGTGGTAGTAGAGGGGCTTGCTTCACATGTGGGTACTTTGGGCATATCGCAGTGAATTGTCCACAGCATGCTTCTTAGTTTTCTGAACAGAGACCTGCAACTTCTAAACCTATATTTGGGAATGTTGGTAGATATCATGGAGTATATGTAGCCTTGGATTATCATCCTCTAGTGTATCATCCTCCTGTGATTGAGCCTATAGGTAGAGGACCTGCAGTTGGGTTTCAGTTTCCTGTAGTGGGGAATGACCCTCAGAGTTTGAACTAGAGAGAAGGGAAGGGTCCTATGGGATCTACACATTGAGTCTTATGTGACTCATTAGGATGCTTCATGTTTATGGGAGTTATATACCTATTTTTTTGGGCTTCCAGGAGTAAGCCTAATCCTAGAGGGGGGGGATGTAATACCCACCCATATTTTGTTTTTAGTTTATGATGTTGTACTCTTTTGGGTAGTGGTTTAAGTTGATTATCCGAATTCTTTTAGGCTATTTTCATGAGAGATATTATTCTTTTATTTGATGGTGATTATTATGTTATGGTTTATCATATGCATAGATAGATGTGATGATTTTATTATAGTGATTGTTACATATTGATTTCAGATTATGATATACTTACCCCATACTTGCATGTGTATGGTTGTCTTATATGTGGATGTACTTGTTGATGTGTTATCATGGTAGAGGATAGAGACGTAGTTACTTGCCTTGGTGAGATCCACACACTTGATCGATCCCTATCATTGTTTGCTATATTATATTGTATATATATGTGTGTTCTTTTGATGGCAGGATTGCAAGTACAGGGCATCATCTTCCCTTAATTGGCAGGAGTGAGCGTGCCCATAAATATTCATCTCAATGGTAAAGAGGGGAGGTAACATAAAGATCCAAAACCCTAACCTAAGCCTAATCATCCTAATGTTGGATGAGTTTCAGTTTGACCACCCTATCCAGATTCGTCTAGTTGACAAGAATTCAAATACCCCTTCCTTGAGTATGTGTGTTTTGCTTGTTTATGCTTTCAAGTGATTTATTGAGTTTTGAGTGATTTTCCATGTTTTATGATTTAATGGATTATAGTTGAATTACATATTTAATTATATCCTATGTTTATTTTAGATAATTAATTAAATTCAAATATTCAAATATTTTGATTTAATTAAGTATTTAATTGAAAATTAATGTATATATACTTTTATGATTAATTAAATGATTAAATATTTGGTTGCATGTATTATTGTGACAAATATTTAATTTGATATTTTATTAATTACATGTGCATGAATGTGTTGAAAATGTATTTTCAAATTCAAAATTCTCAACTAGATATTAGGAGTCAAAGTTGAGTTGTGGCAATAAAAGGATATTTTAATTATTTAATTGGGAATTACTTTCAATTTCAAGTGGAGTTATTTTAGGGATTGAATGGGGAGTTTTCATGAGGGTTTGCACAATTAGGGGAAGTTGATTCTCTTTAGGAGAATTCTCCTCTCATTTCCCTCACAATAGGTTTTGCATTTTGGAGAGCTCTTGGTGATTTGAGATTTTTGAAGATTGGAGGATTGTTGTGGTTGTTTGTTGTTTTGGATTTTTTAGGTGATTTCTTGCTTGCATGTGCTTGGATCTTCGTGGGTTTTCAGATCTGTGGTTGAATTGGGGATGGAGGTTTTCAGATTTTCTACCTTCTTCAAAGGCACAATTCCTTAATTTCTAGCATTGGAATCAAGGTAGGTTTTGAGTTTCTACATGGTTTCAATTTTGTAAAATTTGAGGTTTTCAATGATTAGATGGATGAATGTTTGATATTTTTGCTTCTAGATGGTGTATTGGAGTTTTCATGGTTTTTGGTATTTATAAAAGCCCTAGATCTATTAATTCCATGTTTTATAATTATTTGGCATAGTGTCATTGTGCTGTCAAAATTTCATGAGGAAATTCCTTCTAGAACTCCTAGAAATCAAAAAAATTAATCTATACTATAGTCTAAACTATCGAGAAAAATAAAATAAATGTTTCCCTTGAAATATGTCTTGGAAAAATTAAATTAGCTCCCTAGAAAAATATGGAGGCTTGAAAAAAAAATTAATTCCACCAGTCAAAAATGACTTTGTCCAGAAAAGACAAAAAATCTTACTTTTTGTTTATTTCCATTTTTGAAATTACTTAAAAAAATAAAAATAAAATCCCTTTTTCAAAATTGATGAATTTTTCTATGTTAAAAGAATTTTTTTTAAAAAAATATATATAATACATTAGTAAACGCACTGTACTTGTTTAAAAAGTTTTTTTTTTTTTTAATATTATAAAAAAATGAAGTTTTGATGGGGCGGTGGGACCCCATCCCCACCCCCATGCACTGCACACAGCCATGCAGTTGGGTGTACCCTGAGGGGGGGCCCACGCTGCCATAGGCAACACCTACCACCCCAAAGGGTAGCCAGTTGCTATGACAGCGGCCCCAAATATTAAAATGGTCGTTCCTGTTATGTATGGATACTGGATTTGGGGTATACTTGGGGTGTGACCTAAGCTAGATTTTTGTAGGATCTGTGAGCCTAGGGTAGGTTACCTAGATGTGTAGTAGGAGGCGGCTTGAAATAAGTTCCGTGTCTGTAAGTGACTAATGGATTTCTTATTGTAGAGTTTTCTTAATAAGTGATAACTAAAGACATATTGAGAGATATTAAAATGAATCAATAAGATGTGATTCTCCTCATCGATGCTTGATTGCTAGTAAATACTAAGATGGAGGATGAGATAATACTTTCCCCCTTATGAGGTGTGGGTTCTAGCATAGTTAGTGATCTTGTCAGTTTGAGAGGTCATTGTCTCCCTGTATGGTCACTTAAGTGCCGGAATCCATTGGGATTGCTAGGAAAAAACTTAAGGGTTAGACGTACATGATGACACCATCCTTTACACAGTCTAGATTTCCTACGTGTGTCAGTTGCCTCTAGATTAGTAAGTCTTACCTTTCATTATGTGTAGTATACCTGGTTTAGAGAGCTATCGGGATCCCTTTCTTAGTGGTTATTCCTTATTGGTTTTTGATATCTGATTGGGGTTTGTTTTTATCTCCTCAACACACTGGGGTGGGCCTTTGTGGTTCCACATAGATGGCTGGTAGTGATTTTTTACCCATTGAGATGCAACATCCTTGTACCAGGTGCTTGATGGTTCCTTGCAGATAAGCTCTTTATGTTCCTTCATCATTTATTATGTAATTTTATTGTTGTAAATTTTTTATTAGAGTATCGCATGTGATACCTAATCTGGATATTGTAAATTAAGTAGATTAGAGTGATTATCACATACCCTACGACATGTGCAGTAGATGTGAGTTTATAATGGTTTCATGGTTATCCATGATGATTGTAATTATGGTTTTGTAAGTTGTATATAATTTATCTATTCAAATGGAATTCTTTGTTATATGGTTAGTTGTGTTTTTCTTTAAGTAATTCAACATCAAGGAACCCTTGAGTCATGTAATCTATGTGTGTGTAAGACATGTGTATAAATGGTATTTTCTTCCGCATTAATTTATGTCTCTTTATGTTAACTATTTAAAAAAAATTATTCAGCAAACATAGTATCATGTTTAGGTTAATCTCTCTTAGGTTCCCTGGTGGGGCATTACACTATGAAAGAGTTAAACACCAAAATTAATTTGAGTTTATAAATGACAAAATATCTAGCTAGCATATCTAAATATAGACTTAACTGGTGGTTATCTTGGTTTTCATCGACAAGATAAGCCAGAGATAAGTAATGGATTTAAAGTTGTTTTGGCCATTTGGCAAGAATATCTCAATGAGATAAAACAAGATTTTTTCTTTAAATCTAATTGGCAAGAATTGTGGATCACGCCAAGCTCAAGAAGGTCAAGAACCTAACAACAGTGATATCATGTCTATAAAGAGACAACTCAATTCATTACGAATTGGTGTGGTGGGTGAATGAATGGAAAAAGGATGCTGAAGAGAAACTGATGAAGAGAAAATTCATACAGTCGTGATCAACAAGTTGAGGAAAGAGCTAAAGTTTTCTAAAGATACCGAGAAATAGACCACAACATCACCGAGTAGAATCAAAGTGGAGAAAAGGTATAAACTGAGATATATTGATCAGAATAGTTTTATGAGATTAAAATAGATTTGAAAATATGCAAGTATAATTTGTATATGTGAACAGATCATATTGTTTCAGTTTAACCATTGATTCAAAAAGTCTCTTAACCAAGTGAAATTTAAAGATCCTTTCTATATTGAGATACATCCCAAGGAGTATCAAAAAATTTGATCATGAAGATAGCATGAGATGCCAGGTACCTATTGATAGGCCAAGTGAGTGTTTGATCAAGTAAGGTAGCAAAGAGATGCCCGATATCAAGTGACAGACTAAAATTTTAAATCCTCTAACAAGGTCACACCTAATAGTATGTTTTTTACCTTTAACATGGTTGTCTCTTCACTGAGCTCACTTTAGAAGAGTGAAAATTTTGGGTTACCGATCCCAAGTGGTTTTTCCTTTAATAGGGTTTCCACGTTAAAAATTGATGTGTCAATGTGTTTATGAGTCATTACTTTAGTGTTTTTCATTACACTTAACTTAATTGGATTGATCAAGATACTCTAGATAATTTACTATCTTTTAGTAAATTAATAGACTGCTATTCGGTAAACATATAGAAGAAGTTTTTACAAATCATTTCGAGCAGTAGTTAATTGATATAAGTATTTAGAGGCATTCATCTTATAGGACTGCACATAACTAGAGGCTTAATATTGTGGTACTAAGTTTTTGGGTTGATTATTGGAATATTTTTGAGGCCACTGATTCACCCCCCCTCTCAGTTATTACTAATAATTGGTATCTGAGATTGTGTGCTTAGAAAGGGAGTTTAATAGCTCAAGAAAAAGATCACAAGATGAATAGACAAGATGTGCCCAAGTTGAGTAAAGACAACTTTGCATCATGGAAAATAAGAATAAGACTCCACCTATCAGGTATTGGAAATGATATTGTTCAATACTTAGATACCAAATATGTGTTTCCTACAGGACCTCACACTCTTGAGAAATTAATAGTAAAGCATGAGCATAACTGCATGATGATAGAACTTGCATCATCACTCTGTGATGTTGAGTTTGAAGATGTTTAAACTTGCACCTCTGCAAAGAAAATGTGGGATAAGTTGAAGCTTGTACATGGAGGAGATGCCAATATACTAAGAGAAAAGGTAGAAAGCCTAAGAGGGAGGTTTGATGACCTAAGGATGAAAGAGGGAGAAAACATTACTCATTATAGCTACAGAATCAAAGAGGTAGTAAATGCTATCCGACAAGTTGGAGGTGTACTTGAAGAGGAGACAGTGGTAAGAAAAATCTTGAGAACCTTATTGCCTATTAATGCTATTAGAGTTTCTTCTATTCAAGAAATGAGAGCAGTTGCAAATAATACAGTTACTCTAGATAGTCAGATTGGTAGACTAATTTCATTTGAGATGAACAACTTTTATAATAGTGTCTTACCATCTATAGAATCTGCATTCAAATCTTCTCTAAAGATAAGTAACTCAAGTCATAGACATTCTGTTAGAAATGATAGTGACAGTGATAATGAGGATCAAGGACTTGATGAGATTGAAGCACTTATGTCCAAAAGATTGCAGAGAGGAAAAGGTGGATACAAAGGTAAATTACCACTTGTATGTTTCAATTGTAAAGAGGTTGGACACTTTTTTGCAAGATACCCAAACTGAAGAAAAGATGATAGAGGAAATGGTATATCATATGAGAAGAAGTTTGATAAAGGTGAGAATAGAGATCATTGAAGCAACCGACAATCTGACAAGAGAGATCCCTGAGACTACAAGGACAAAGGGAAGAAAGCTTGTTATCTAGCTAAGAATAGAGCTGATGACACCAAAACCAAATCAAAAGAAGACATCGAGATGGTATTTGTAGCCATGAAGGATGACTCAGATGAAGATGAAGAAAGATATGTAGAAACTGCACTCATATCTAAATTTAGTAAAAATGATGTCTGGATCATAAACAGCAGCTGCACTCACCATATGACCAGTGATAAATAAAATTTTGAGACTTTTTAATAGTATAATGGTGGTTTAGTAAGAATGGGAAATGATACACCTTGTCTAGTTGAAGGTAAAGGAACCATAATGTTGAATAACCTGATAAAATGTGAAAATGCCTACTAGGTAAAAGGACTGAATTATAATTTGTTAAGTTTTTCAAAGCTGAACAATTTAGGTCACAGAGTAGCATTTGAAAATAAGAAGGCAAAGATCTACAATGAATCAAGAAGATTAATTGGTACCAGTGAGTAGACAAAAGGTAACCTTTTATATCTTTATGACACTAACACCACTTGTTGGATGGCTAGAAATGAAGAAATATGGTTGTGGCACAAAAGATTGTGTCATGTGAACTTTGAAAACATGATAAAGATAAGCAACAAAAGGAATCTCAGAGGCTTACCGAGCATGACTAAGCCTGAGCATATCATGTGCAAGAATTATCAAAAAGGTAAGATGACAAAGTCCAGTTTCAAGAGAAAAACCCATACATCTACTACAATTCTAGAATTAGTCCATACAGATTTATGTAGACCCATGAGAACAAAGAGATACTATGGAGATAGGTATTTTATTATCTTTGTTGATGATTTTTCTAGAATGATGAAAAACATGTTTTTAAAAGATAAATCAAAAGCATTTAAGATATTTAAATGGTATAAATAAATGGTAGAAAAATAAAGTGAAAAGAAATTGAAATGCTTAAGGTCAGATAGAGGAGGGGAATTTACTTCAGTTGAGTTCATTGACTATTGCAATGAGCATGGAATTAAAAGATAGGTTTCTACACTGAGAACACCACAACAAAATGGAATTGCTGAAAGGAGAAACAGATCAATTGTTGACTGTGCAATAACATTGATGATTGAGAAAAGAATCACTCAAACTTTCTGGAGGGAAGCTATTCATACTATCATCTACACACTAAATAGAGTACAATTGAAGGACACAAAGAAGACACTCTATGAGATTTGGTATGGTCATACACCCAATGTAAGTTACTTCAGAATCTTTGGTAGTCTGTGTTATATATTGAAGGATGATAGAAATGGAAAAATTGACTGCAAAATTGAAGAAGGTATCTTCCTAGGGTATTAAACCAAAAGAAATGCTTATAAATATATTAGCAAGTCATCTAAAAAAATCATTGAAAGTGAAAATGTGAAAATAGATGAATTTGCAGAAAAGAATGATAAGAAAAGAAAAAGGAACCAGAGGACTACAATAGGTTTGTTTATACATAACCTGACACTCTACCTGAGCAATAATGTGTCGCTCCAGAGCATTAGAACATTGCACCTGAGCATTAGGATGAAATTAACGACAATCAAGATAATACTCAAGATGAAGTTCCGAACAATGGAGATGAGAATGAAGGTGAAGAAGATGATCAGAATGATGAACACAAAGCTGATCCAAAACTTTCCAAGTATGTCAGAAGACATCATCCATAGAATCAAATCATATGAGACAAGAAGGTTGGAACAAGAACAAGAAGTAAGTCACTTAACACCAGATGTTTACTTTGTGATTTTGAGCTTAAATCTGTTAACAATGCACTTGAAAATGAAGAATGGGTTAGTGCTATGAATGAGGAAATATAAAAGATTGAGAAGAACAATACATGGACACTAGTACTGAGACCAGATGACAAGAATGTCATCGGTACCAAATGGATATTCAGAAACAAGCTGAATGAGAATGAAGAAGTCACTATAAATAAAGAAAGATTAGTATGCAAGGGATATGTACAAGAAGGTATTGATTATGGAGAAACCTTTGCACCCATTGCTAGACTAGAAGGAGTTAGAATACTACTTTCTTATGTTGCATTTAAAGGATTCAAGGTATACCAAATGGATGTCAAATCTGCATTCCTAAATGGAATACTAGAAGAAGAGGTATAGATTGAACAACCAAAAGGGTTTGTTGATCCAAATAAGAGAAACATGGTATGTAGACTACATAAAGCCTTGTATGGACTAAAACAAGCACCAAGAGCCTAGTATGAAAGACTTCACTCATATCTCATTAGCATAAAATTTGTTAGAACAAGTGAAATAACAATCTGTACTTAAAAGAAGATACCGATGGTAACATTCTGATTAATAAAATTTTTGTTGATGATATCATTTTTGGAGGGAATGAATTGTTATGCAAATCCTTTGCTAATGAAATGAGCAAGGATTTTGAAATGTTTATGTTTGGAGAGATCAAATTCTTTCTTGGTATACAAATTCTTCAACAAGATACAGACATATACATCACTCAGTCTAAATACATCAAGGAAGTGCTAAAGATATTCAAGATGGAAGATTTCAAACCAGTTGGAATACCTATGGCTACCAAAAGTAAGCTGACAAAAGAAGACAAATCTAATGAGGTAAATCAGACCTTATATAGATCAATGATTGGAAAATGGATGTATGTTGTTTTTACAAGACTAGATATAGCACACACAGTTGGAATTGTTGCAAGATTATCTCCTAATCCCAAAGAATCATTTATGACTATTGTCAAGAGAATTCTGAGATATATGAAGAACACCAAGGACTATGGCTTATGGTACAAAAGAGAAGGAAAATTTGAGCTAAAATTCTATACAGATGTTGATTGGGCTTGAAACATTGATGACCGAAAGAGAACAACTGGAGGAGAATTCTTCATGGGTGACAGACTTGTCACATGGATCAACAAGAAGCAAGGATGCATCTCTTAGTCAATTGCAGAAGTAGAGTATGTGGTTGCTGCTGCAAATTGCTCTAATATTGCATGGGTCAAACAATTGATGGAAGGTATGCATATGAAGATTCTTAAACTAGTAATTATCTATTGTGATAATACCAGTACAATTAATATTTCTAAGAATCCAGTCATGCATGGTAAGACTAAGTATATTTCTATCAAGTGTCACTATCTAAGAGAAAAAATGCAAGAAAAGGAAGTGACACTAGAATATGTTCAATCAAATGAACAATTATCAGATATATTAACCAAGCCATTACCAAAGGATAAATTTGAGTACTTGAGACAGAGACTAGGGGTCCAACCCTTGTCTATCGGTCAGTAATCTGACTAAGAGGTTGCAACAGCCTATACCAAATCTGATAATCAGTCATGTTGATGCAAACAATGAGATGGATAGGAACAAATACATCTATGCATTGTAAGGTACATATTTGTACTGAAAACCAAAGACATTGTATTGCTGATGGATAGGGAAATACAAGGAATATATTATGTAAATGGATGGAACATGATATAGATGATAAAACAATTATAATTATTTTTGTTTGGCATTGTGGTCAAAGTGTAATGCCCCACCAGGGAACCCAAAAATGAAACCCTTTATGCCCACAAACATAGATATGACATGCAAGCTTGAAGGAAAACACAAATTGATACCAAGATCACATTTTTCAACTCTAAATCAATGAAAACACTAAATACTTCAAACAAGGAACATCACACAAAAGGTCCTAGCTTTCAGATGCATGGAAGACGGGGATCTGAAAGATAGAATTCAAAAGATGAAGACCCTACCTCAATAACTGATGAGAAGCACAATTTCCAAAAATCCAAGCAAGAAGAATCCACAATACCAAGCAAAAGAAGCCACAAATCCAAGCAATCTCTCTCTCAAAATCCCAATCACCTGATTTCTCCTTCTCCCTGATTGAACAACCTCTAAAAAGGCTTCCAATCCAAAGATATAGATATCCCAAGCAATTAGGTTTCTAAAAGTGAAAACCCTAAAGGGAAAATAAATTCTCTAATTATTAATTAACATAATTCTTTTATTTTCAATTCCACTTAAAGCATGCAAAACTCAACTTAGGAATATAAAATAAAAGTGTTAAATTGAAAATGCATGAGAGATAATTTCAATTAAATTAATCAATTAACCATGCAACTAAATATTTAATTAAGCATAAAGGCTCATTTACTCTAATATTCAATTAATTATTCAATTAAATATTAATATTCAATAATTGCACTTTAATTAAACTTTCAATTAAACATAGGTATTTAATTTAATTTTTAATTAATTAAATACCCTATATTTAATAATTAATTGCAATAATATTCAATTAAATAAATAACATGATATAATTCTCAAATAATCATATCAAGCACCTGAAACTGAAAATAAGCAAAATCAAACATGATCAAGGAAGGGAATACACGAATTCCTATCAACTATACAAATTCGGTCAGGGTAGTCAAAATAGATACTTGTCTGCTAACTAGGACAATTAGGTTTAGGATAGGATTTGGACCTAAAAACTATATCCCCTCTCTTACCATTGAGATTAATGTGATAGGGCACGCTCACTCCTGCTAATTCAGGGAAGACGTAGCCCAGTACCTGCAAACCTGTCATCACAAAGATGAATATACATGCATTAATCATATGGCAAACAATGGTTGAGACTAGGTTATCATGTGGATCTCACTAAAACAAGTAACTACGACTCTGTTCGATACCATACCAAGCACATCAAACAGTAATGAAAACATACAATGATCCATGTGCATATAAATCTAAGGTCAGTATTGTCAGAAAACCATAATCAAAATGAAATCCTAACATATACATAAGCCTCATAAAATAACCATAAATTAGATATACACCAATGATATAACATACTAACAATGGATCAATAACATGTTGAAATGTAACACATAATATCATCTAAACCATCTGATTAAATCCACACATACATCCAAAATGCCTAAAAGAGTTTGGCATCCATGAACTGAAAAGCAACCTAAGAGGTGGGCATTACATCCTCCTCCCCTAAAACTAGGCTTACTCCTAGAATCCCAAAACAAATATAGAGAAATCAATCTCTCATCACATAACATCTAATCCAAGTCTTGAAAGACTCAAAGTGTGGGTCCCATAGGACCCTTCCCAGGTCTCTGATTTGAACATTGAGGATCAATCCCCACTATAGGAATCTAGAAACTAGTTGTTGGACCTCTACTCGTAGCACCACTCATAGGAGCATAGTACACATGTGGAGGATGATCAAACACTACATACGCTCTATGAGACATACCAACATCACCAACTATAGGCTCAGAAGCTACTGGCCTCTGCCCTAAAGACTATGGTGCAAGCCGAGGAAAACTAACAACAAAATGTCCAAACTATCCACAGGTGAAGCAAGCTCCCTTACTACCTCCTTCTCTAACTGAAGGTGCTCTAAACTCCTGAACATTGCCCCCACTAACATCCTGATACACACTATGTGCTGGTTGAACCGACCGATTGCACTTGCTGTGTTGAATGTCATGAAAGTTCCTAATCTGAGGACCACTAAAAGAAGAAGGATTGTTTCCTCCTTGCTGATGAGACTGACTACCATTTGGAATGGTAGAAGGACCTCTCACATTCCTAGCTCCCTAAGAATGATTACCTCCAACAACAGAAGTAGGTGCTCTTGAGTGCACTCCTAAATGACCATCATAGCCCAATGCTAGATTCTCCTCTGCAAGGGTAGCTTTAATAAATTCTTCTCTGAGGGACATAGGCTCGAAGAGTCTAACTTCCCCAATGATGTGTTTATTTAGCCCCCTAAAAAAGTGTTGAATAATAAGTGCCGAATCCTCACCATATCCAGCATACAGTTTGAGCTCGAAGAATCGACGCTCATACTCAACCACTGATAGGGTCAACTACCTCAAGTTGTGGAACTCATCAACCCTCTGCAGCCTCCATTGATCAAAGAGGAATCTCTCTCTAAAATGCTCAAGGAAGAGTTCCCATGTAATGGCATCCATCTAAAGACTCAACTTCTTCTCCTCTATCTTCCACCATATCACTATGAAATTGGAGAGTTGCATTACCACATACCTAGATTTAGTATTGCTACTAAAGGGATGCATAGCAAAAATTCTCTCTAATGCAATAAGCCAGGTCTCCGCTTTGAATCCTGTTCCTTTTCCATCAAAGGTAATAGGTGGAACTCTCAAAAGATCCCTCATGTGGTTTGTTGCCACAACATCAGGATCCACTGCAACATTCCTCCTTGGAGGGCTCCTAGATCTCTCCCTCTCCACTCTACCCTACTCAGGAATATGATTCAGTAACTCCTACAATAACTACCTAAAACCTGGCTCCTCTGAACCAGCCTGACGCTTTTCCCTCTGCTCATCTCTATTATCTTGATGAACACTCATGGAAGGATTGTGGTCCCTACCCCTTCCACAGCCACCCTCTTGGCCTCTACCAATGGCCTCTAGAAGACCTAGATTTTGGCATGATTCCTGAATCAACCAAAGAATCAAACCACAACTTAGATCCAACATCAAACCCAAAACATCAAAAGAAATCAATAATTGTAAAGAAATGGTTTTAAATACATCAGAGTTTTATGTCTATGTTTGTTTTAAGTTTTATAATCAAAAGACAACTAATGGGCATACATATTTCCTAGAGCTCCCAGTGTAGAAATGTGGGCTCTGATTCAGTTATGATGTGCTTTATGGATTTATGAGGATACTATGGTTTTTGTTTGGTTATTTGAGAACCTATGTGCTCCTGAATGGGCAGGATGCGATTTGTGATTATGTGTATCTTCATGTTTTGATCTTGAGCCTAGGTAGGTTAACTAAGTGTATAGTGGGGAAGTGGTTTGCAATGGGGGTCTAGGACCCTAAGCGGTTACTAGGTAAACCCATTGGCAAGTTACTTAATAAGTGAAAATATGATACATTAAAGGGGTTTAAAATGAACTAATAAGATATCTGAGTCTCTACCCATGCCTTGAGTGTTGTCACATGATAGGATGGGAATTGGGATCCTTGTCTTCATGAAAGGATCACTGAGCCACATAGTGTCACTTGGAGGCCAAGGTCAAGAAGTACTGCTAGGGTTACCTTCAAGGTTGGACTTATGTGATGACACTTCCCTATATACAGCTTACATTATTCTACATGTGTTAGTTATCTTTGGTGTTGTTTAGTATTCCTTGTTATGGTTTAAATTTCTTCGAGGATCTTCCTGTGCATTTGAAGTATGAGGTCATGTGTACCTTGTTTGTATTCTTGTTGTGTACCCCATGTGATGGGCCTGTTACTATCTCCTCAGCATGGTGGGAGTGGACCTTTGGTTCCAGATGGTCAGGTGGTAGTGATTCTTATTACCATTGAGATTCTGACGGATTCTTCTTCAATCTCGGATGTTCTTTGATGCAATTCTATCTTCTGATTCCTTTGGAGACTGGTTCAGTTACTTGAGTTGTGTATTTGTACCATATGTTTATATTGGTTATCATCCTTTGGAGGATGCATTGTATTGTTTACTATGTATTATTACATACCCTACAACTTGTGCAATGGATGTTGATTAGGTAGTATACCTTATGGTATCAATTGTATATGTAATCTTTATTATGAGATGTATATTATTGGTTTTAGATTATGTAACCTTTATGTTAGTTCTTTATTATTGTAATCATAGATTAGTTTGTTTAAGTAATTCTACATCAAGGAACCCTCAAGGAATGTTAATCATGTATGTGTTGTATTTCATGTATGTGATGTACTTCATTGTGTTGCTTCTGCATTGTTATCATTATTGTTTGTAAACATTTTTAAAAAAAATTATTCCTTGAACTTAGTGTCATGTTTATGTTAAGTTCTCCTGGGTTCCCTGGTGGGGCATTACACAAAGGGAGAGATGTTCTAATTATCATCAGGGAGAGATTTTCTTTATCATACAAAGGGAGAGATGATCTCATTATCAAAAGGAGAGATAATTCCATATCACATAAAGAAGAGATATGATCAAGGGAGAGATTATATCATTATCCATGAACAGAAGTTCTTGAGAATCAGAAGGAAGATTTAATCAATATTCTAAAGGAGACAAATTTATTACATATGAAATATCCATCTAAGGGAGAGAAGTAAAAAAGGGAGAGAGTTCAGACAAAGAGAAAGATTGCTGTCAAAGGAAAAAGACATTATCAAGAAGTAGAATAGTCAAGGTAGAACACATATTAGAATAGAGATACCAGATGATACATCTATCCAGAGAAAGGATTGAAGATTGAAGACAACCACTTTGCATGAAACAAATCTAAGCTATTTTTGAGCTTACCGAGAGCCATACATTTGTAATAGTTACATTAGGAAAGATTGATGAAACTCTATATTTCATATTGTATTAGTGATAGTATAGTATGATAATGTAGTATGTTGCCGTCAATGCCAAAGGGAGATATTGATGACATGTAATTGATTGAATGTTTGAATATGTTAAGTTGATCACAAAAATGCAGAAGGATAATGCAATACATTAAATTAGTTAATGGATTGTATTTTCATTGATGTCAACTTGATATAATCTAATCGGTTATAATCAAAGTGTCAAAGACTTCAAAGAATCAAAGAGGAAAATATCGTGCTTTTAGTAATGCATAAAAGACAAGCATTCACAATATGACTTCAAAAACTGATGATTAGTGGACATCAATGGACAAAGATCATGAAAATTCAAGTCATAGTGATGTCCAAGCAAGAACACCGATGAGCATTATTGACGAGAAAAATTATAAGCATAACCAACAGCCAGAAACATAGTGTAAACTGATGGAGAAGCCTGAGGAGAACTAGAGTGTTGACCGACGCTATCAAGGAGTTAAAAACTAAAATTAACTTGAGTTCAAAAATGACAAAATATCTAGCTGGTGTTGGTGCCCAAAAATGCTAAATTGGATTTCTATGGAATTGGCAATCCAATGCTTGGAAACCCAAGTGATTTGGCCAACTAACAAGTCACAACCAAAGCAAGGTTGGAACTTTTGCAATTCTGGCTCTGCAAAACCAAGGCTGGTAGGCCTATACCTTGACTTATCCTCCAAGTTACAAGGCTTTTTATAGAAGATAAGAAACACTTCAACCTTATCTCTCAAGTATGGAAAGGAACTTGAAAGAAATCTAACTGAAAGCAATATGTCATGAACTGTAAACTGAAATACTTGAAGTAATTGAAAGAATGTTTAGTAAATGTGTATGTAATTTGAAATGAATAGATAGATAAGATATCTTAAAACTATAAACAATGAACTGAATAACTATAATCCAAATAATGATTAGAACAGTGCCTTATTCTACCATCGACAATAGAGTCAAGATCATTCCAATATTTTGTTCAACCTCAGAGATAGTTTTATAAGAAAACTTATCACTTTAAAGGTGTTATGAAATGTACATGCAACCTAAAACAAATTTAGAGATATTTTAAAAGGGTAATACTTCTCAGATGACAGACCAATTGACTAAGGCCTCAATCAGTAAAATTTAACCATGCAAAATGAGAAAACCAATTGAAAATATAGACTATGAATCAAATAAGGAAGCATGCACATCAAACTATCACTTTGAAGAAGTTATATTGGTTTATCTGAGGGACTAATTGTAAAAT
>MU225785.1:839020-861373 GCA_018584345.1 Thuja plicata
TTCGATTAGTTAGTTCTATTTATTTGTGTCATAAAGCTTCCTTCCTTTGATATTTTTTAGTATGGAGAAATATGCTTCTTGATAATGGATTGGGACTTCTAAATTATCAAAATTTAGGGTACCACCAGCTGGCAGAGCTAAATATAGACTTAACTGGTGGTTATCCTTGTTTTCATCGATAAGATAAGCCAGAAATAAGTAATGGATTTAAAGCTATTTTGTCTAGTTGGCAAGAAGATCTTGGTGAGATAAAACAAGAGTTTTGCTTTAAATCTAATTGGAAAGAATAATGGATCATGCCAAGATCAAGAATATCAAGAACCTAACAATGGTGATATCATGTCTATAAAGAGACAACTCAATTCATTATGAATTAGTGTGGTGGGTGAATGAATGGAAAGAGGATGCTGAAGAGAAACTGATGAAGAGAAAAATCATATAGTCCTGATCAACAAGATGAGGAAAGAGCTAAAGTTTTTTGCAGACACCGAGAAACAGAGCACAACATAACTGAGCAGAATCAAAGTGGAGCAAAGGTATAAACTGAGATATATTGATCAAAATTGTTTTATGAGATTACAATAGATCTGAAAATCTACAAGTATAAGTTGTATATGTGAACATATCATACTGTTTCAGTTTAACCATTGATTTAGAAAGTCTCTTAATCGAGCGAGATTTAAAGATCCTTTCTATATTGAGATACATCCCAAGGAGTATCAAAAATTTTGATCATGAAGATAGCATGAGATGCCAGATACCTATTGATAGGACAAGTGAGTGTTTGATCAAGGAAGGTAGCATAGAGACGCTCGATATCAAGTGACATACCAAAATTTTAAATCCTCTAATAAGGTCACACCTAACAGTGTGTTTGTAAGCTTTAACAGGGTTAGCTCTTCACTGAGCTCACTTTAGAAGAGTGAAAATTTTGGGTTACTGGTCCCAAGTGGTTTTTCCTTTAATAGGGTTTCCACGTTAAAAGTCCATGTGTCAATGTGTTTATGAGTCATTACTTTATTGTTTTGCATTATACTTAATCGGTATACTCTAAATAATTTACAGTCTTTCGGTAAATTAACAGACTGCTATTCAGTAAACATACAAGAAAAGGTTTTACAAAGCATTCTAAGTAGTATTAAATTGATATAAGTATTTGGAGGCATTCATCTTATAGGACTGAAGATAACTAGAGGCTTAATATTGTGGTACTAAGTTTTTGGGTTGATTATTGGAATATTTTTGAGGCCACTGATTCACCCCCCCCTCTCAATTATTACTAACACAAAGATGGTAAGGTTGATTGATGTCATGAACAATGCTAGACAAGCTGAATAAGAAAGAACACTAGCTATTGATGATAGAAGAAAGATTACAGAAAAGCTACAAGAGAAAGAGTCTGAAATACAGAAACTCACAGAGCATCACCATGAGATTAAAAATTAGATTATTCTTATGAGTCAAGAGGAAAACAAATTAAATGTTGAACTCATTGAAAGAATAGAAGCTATCAGTGAGCTAAGGGATGAAAATGAAAAGTTAAAACATGAAATAAGAATTCAGCAAAAACATAATAAAATTATCAAGAAAGCTGAAGAAATCAATAAAAGAATGGATGATTTTCTTGAAGGACAATGAAGATTCAAAAACAACACCGGTCTAGGCTTTACCAAGAATGGAGAATCATCAAATCAAGCTGATCCAAAGAATGTTTATGCAAATCTAAGACCAAGATAGCTGACATGCAATAATTGTGGAAAGCAAGGCCACACATCAAATGTATGCAAAGGCAAAATGAAAGGTATTCCTAAACCTACAGCTTCATTCAGAGGATTATGTTATAAATGTAACAAGAAAGGTCATAAAGCATATGAATGTAAATCTAAGATGAAACAACCAAAGAAGGAAACCTACATGGAAAAATATTCTCCTACATGCAAAATGAATGGGCACACAACTCTTGAATGCTGGAAAAAGAAAAGGCAAGCATAAAAGCCTAAAGGTCAAGAAACTCCCTATCAACCAAAAAAAGTTGGTAACCAGTATGTATGGGATTACAACACTTGGAAAAATTGTACAACATGTGGAAGATTTGGTCACATTTCTGCAAACTATATAAGACAGTGGACAAGAAAGTCTAGAGGATAGACTAACCCCAGACTGACATGCTTACACTATCATAAAGTTGGTCATCGCAAGAAAGACTGTAGAGACCAAATGAAAGAGACCAACACATATCCCAATGGAAATACCATTGAAGACATCCGGAGTGCAAGAGACAAAATTTGGAGAAAAGCTTCAAACAATGATGAAGTTGGACCGAGCAATGCAGATGGTGACACCCCATCCAATGGATCTAGTGACATCACCACCCCCACCTAAGCAGAACAAGTAAGTATAGAACTGAATTACCCCAAGTTATCATTTTACATAAGTTCCATAGTATGTTGATAAAATGTCAAATTAGTATAAGTAAAGATGCATCAGGACATTAGTTGTTAAAATTTATTATAACTATTCTATTGGGCATACATACCAAAATCCATCGGTATATGCTCAAAGCTAAAACTGCCTACACTTACCGAGAAGCATTAGTCAACCTGAGAAATAAAATTTGGTAATGTAAATCGAGACTCATCGGTAATCAAGAAATTTGAAGAAGTAGTTTGCGCACAACACCGAAACCTGTAGGTAAAAGTGAAGAGTTGACTGGCTGCCCCAAAATGACACGTTGTCACCAAAAGGAGAAGTTAATATCTTAATCGATGAAATCCATCTTCACACACCGGGGAGTAGGTAAGCATTAATAAATCACTTTTAGGGAAAACAACTATAAAAAGGTGATGGAAGGGTTTCATTGTTCACCACGACCAAGAGGAGCGACAAGAGTGAATTTTGTGTAAACAACAATAGGATCACAGAGCAACTTCAAATCAACATGGAGCAACTCCAAAAAGATTAGAGATCATTGCAGGTGTAAACAGTAAGTTACTAAGTCAATCAAGAACTTTTTTTACATATTTTTTAGTAAGCCCTAAATTTGAAACAATAGCCACAACCTCAAGAACCACCAAATAGAAGAATATCAAGAAGCATGAGGTCAAACTCATCAAGAATTATGTGTGAAGAACCACATTACAAGATTTTCCCTAAGGTTTCTTCACAACCCAAAAATGTTGGAGCATTCTCGCGAATACCAGCTAGGGTTTTTCTCGTCAAAGACATGCGAGCTTACATCCACTGCAACACTGTAGAAATTGGTGATTTAGAGGTAGAAAAATCTTACAAGAAGCTATGCAATGAAGATGGATCCTTAAAAGATGAACATAAAAACATAGAGGTGAAAGGGCTCACTAATGCCCTATTGTTCCCAAAGGCTTTCAAAACTGAGTGGATTTGGTTAGTACTGAGCTGAATGCATAATCACAAACTATGGCTAGATGAACCAAAGATGATAACCTGAGATGTTATACATGCAGTCATCGATTACCCTGTAACCAAGAAGGTAAAAGCATTGAAACATCCACCAAAAGCTGAGATTGAGAAAAACACTAGAGAAAAGTGTGATGGCAGAGGACTGAAGGTATCTACCATAACTGATGATGAACTTAAATTCAAAGCATGTGTTCTAGGTTATAAATTATTCTAAGAAAGCATGATGAGAAAATAGCATCCAGTGTAGTAGATACAACTTACAAGATTGTGAAGAAAGGCACTCATTTGGATGTGTCGGCACTTCTACTGAGCCAACTAGAAGAAAATTTGAAGACTATAATAAATTCTAAAACAAATAATTGCAAGTTTGGATCACTTATCATGTGCATTTTATTCTACTTTCAAGAAACATTTCCATCACTAGGAGATGTCAAATGGGATACCACAAAATCAATCACCAGCAAATCAGTGAATACATAACATCACTAGGAGACAACTTTGAAATAGTCATGGATGAGTACTTCACAGGATTCAAGGACCGAATGAAGAAAAGGGTAAGGATCCCTGAATAGCTTATTGAGAAGTTCATAGATGATATATGTTTTATGGTTGACATTGACCACACTTATATCAAGCCTGGTGTACTGAGAACAACATGGTTACAACCATTGGAATCTGAGGTAAATATTGATCAATCATCCAAGGAAATCAATGCATTGATAAATAAACCATTAGATAAGAAACAACCTAAGTTTGGAACTTATGAGGAGGCCAAATCAAGAATCAAATCTTGCATGGTTGTAAAGAAAAAAGGATAGAAAGAAAGATAAAATGGTCAAGAACCTTAAGAAAATACAGTTGGTTACAGAGGAAGAAACCAAATAGGAAGAACAAGCTAAATAGGAGGAAGAGACCCAAGGATAGTTACCTATTGGTGAAGCTACAGAAAAGAATGACTCTGAGGCCACAGAGTTAGATTCACCACCTCCTCCATCAACAAAGAAGCAAAGAAATACAGGTGCTTCTAGGAAAAGAAGCCAAATAGAAAAGGACTCAACTCCTTCACCCTTGAAGAAAGGAAAAGTTAGAACCTATAAGAGAAAATTGGCCACACCAAAAAGAGGGCCAAAAAAAAGAATAAGGAAGCTGATCAGGACAAGGGAAAACATTGAGGACACCGAACAAGATGAAGGTGTACAAGTAGAAAAGACTAAATTTCCAGAAAGCATTGATGAGGTATGTGAATCTATTGCAAATTCAGGATCTATCATAGATTCTATGATTAGAAGATGGTTAAAACTGGATCTAGAAGATCAAAACAAAGTTGAAGATGCCATCATTGCAAAAATGTACAATTTCAAATATGTACCAATTCAATTCAAAGGTAGTTTGGTACCAAAGGAACTCCTGGACAGACTATATGCCAGATGGTCATTTGCACTAAAGAATGAAAAGAAGATAAGGGAAAGAGTACTTGTTTCTCTTAGGCCTTCTGAATCCAAGAAGGAAGAAATTGATGAGATGATGGAGAATCATAAAAAGGAGTTCTCACCCAAGTTGAGAGCCTACAAATTTCTTAAAGGGAAGCTTATAGAGCTTCAACAAGAAAGCCACAATAAATGGAGTAAAGTACTCAACAAACCTATTGAGGAAGCTAGCCCCAAAAAATACCTACAACAACAATATGATACTCAGGAAACTCAAGAACACATAATCATCAAAGATGTAGAAGATGACACATCAGTTGAGTCAGATAAAGAAGAAATGAACACAACAGGCAACAAGAATGTATAAGTTGCTGATGAGATATGGCCAGATACCACTTAGGAAAACATTATGGACAACACAATCATCGACATAACCGATGATCTAGAATAAGTACAAAAGGATGAAGATGTCACTATTACCAATGACACAACTGATGAATAGGACACCTGAATTGATACTTCAGAGGTGAACATACTAGGAAACATGCCAATATTGATAAAAGCCATCAATATTATGCAAGAAAAAGACAAGTCACTTGAAAAAGATTCAATCATTCCTGAGGATGCAGGAGAAGAAGGAAAGAAAGAAAACACCGATGATCAGAAGGACATTAGAGATACTCATATTGTAAACAAAATGGAAAAGGTTACAAAAGGAGATACAAATCAAATAGATGGAGACAAACCTGAGAAGGATGCATAGAAAAAGAAAGATGAAGCTAGGGGCACCGATGAAGGAGATAAACCTACAAATGGAACTCCTAAGGAAACTGACAAATTTGATACCAATAATGTAAAGGTTGATGTGGAGACATCTATAGGAAACTGACAAGATGACACTGAAACCAAGCAGAAGAAAGAAAAAACACCACAAGTTACTTCATTAAGAACAACATACAAAGCTGAGATATTGGCAATGATTCTACATTCAAGTGTAATCTAGAAGAAGAAGAAATCCAAAAAGAGTAACTTGGAAGTCACTTTAGATGAAATCATTGAGATACCCAAATGTGACCCAACCACACTTGATTATAAAGCATTGAAAGAATATAGTGAAATATGCCAGAGGAAGGCATTATAAGAGAAGCTGAAAAAGTAGCACCGAGACTCCATAGTACTAGAAACAACAAGAGACATATTGCACCAGATTGTACCCAACATTTATGTTGATCAAAATAAACCAATACTTGATCAACTAGACACTCTCACCAAAGCCATTAAAATGCAGAACATTGATGTAGAGAAGGAAATTGAAGAGAGAGAAGAGCTAAAGTACCAGCAAAAATTTGTTGAGAAAATTAGCAAAGAAGTGGCAATTAACAAGGTAAAGCTTTCAAAATTCATAAGTGAATTAGATCCTATTATCTCTAAAGCTATTTTCTTGATTCAACAACTAAGCACACTGGAAAAGTTCACTAAGGAGCGTAGTGGAAATATAGCAAAGTTAGATTCTGATCTAGCTAATAGTGCTAACAACTTAACCACCAGAGACAATGCAATTAAGTTGCATTATGAAAATATTATTGCGATCAAAAGGTTAAGGAATGAATTGTGGGAAGTAGCAACACAATTTAGGAAAGAAGTTACCGAGCTCCAAGATCAACTTCTACCAAATCTAACATTGCTTCAACAACATATCAGTTCGGCAAGACAACTGATAGCAACCCTCAAGATGTCTATAGTAGACAATATCTATGATATGCATTCCAAGATCACACTCGAGCACGTGTCTTTAGAGAAATTGAAGGAACAATGTGAGAAGATGATGGAAGACATGAAGTCTTCACACTCTCACATTTTTGATAAAAATATAAGGTATAGACCTTTTCCCTTAATATCAAAAAGGGGGAAAATGATATGTATATGTATTTTACAGATGGAAATATACCTATCTATAGGGGAAAATAATGATATACCAGCATATACATAGGGGGAGTCGTGAAATAAATAAGGATTATATATGTTGTACATACTTAACACTTTGTTAGTATTTTGCACATATCAATTTTTTATACTAATGTCAAAGGGGGAGATTGACAACATTAATTTGCCATTAGTATACAAAGAAAACTTTCAATAAGCATACATTGAAAGATAGAACAAAGAGCAAACCAAAAATTCAGATACAAGAGATCACCAAAAATGGCTAAGTACAAAGAAAATCGACGACACAATTTTGTGTGTAACCCGAAAGTGCAAAGTGGAAAGGACAAAGAGGAGCCCAAAAGTGGAACCTCACAAGCAGGTCATAGTGTAAACCAAAAGATTAGTCATAGAGAAAACCAAGAGAATAGTTCAAGCAAGGAGCCCAAAAGATAGTCAACTGACTTCAGAGAATTACTAACCGTAAAAAATTGAAAGTCAGTTGCAGCCCACAAAAAGTGGACCTGACTTCCACATCAAATAAAATAGTCAGGTTATATTTATAGAATCTTGATTTGTTTTTAAAACCATTTTTTTAGGGACAAGAAACATGAATGTAAGTGCTTTAATTAGTCTAACTGATTTAAAACACATAGACTAGGATATCAAGGTAAAAAGTTGTAAACCTGATCTTAGAGTTAACATTATTTTTTGTGAAACTTGATGTAGTCAATCCATCTTACAAATAGATGATGCAATAATTCAATATACATGTGTGAATATAGAAGAAAGGATGAATGAATCATATGAGCACATCTATGGATCAGATTGAAAGTTTCAAGAACCAGAACAAAAAAAAGGAGAATTTGGTTATCAGAACCAAGAACAGAGGCTACTGAGAATCAGAGGTATTATTCAATCACATTAGGTGATATATATTTATATGTAAACTTAAATGGACCTGTAATCAGCAATAGGAGATTACATATACCAGGTCAAATTGTAATTTTCTGTCATTTTAAAAAGTGAAGCAAAGTGTAAAAATCCTTTCAAGGAAGGTGGATTTAATAGTCCAACTATAAATCTCTTAACCAAGTGCACATTCAATAGTGTTGCAAAAGATCTTAATAGAGTAGACTTTAACAGGTCTCCACAGATACTATTAACATGGTAGATCATTAGAAGTGATCAAATTGTAAGCCTTAACCAACCCCTTCCAATCTACAGATAGTGAAGATTTTGTGGGTGCCATCCCCACCGCAGTTTTTACTTCCTAATAGGAGTCTTCTACGATATCATATCTTGTATTATGTGTTAATTACCTTCATGAATGTTTCGATGAATGTTGACATGTATGTTAGGTTTATGAATTGATATATCTTGCATCAAGATAGTATAGATTAGATGGTTGGATAAACAATTGATTACACAAAGGTTAATTGGTTAAAGGATACAAATTTTTTAGAGGTAGTGATTCACCCCTCCCCTCTCAGTACACACTTCCCATTAATTCCAATAAAGTGAAACTTTTTTGTGACATGTTTTACGTCCATGAGAAAAATTGAAACTTTAAATTAATATTTCAAACGAGCTCCATCTCCATGAAATTTAAAATGGAAGCATTTGACATAAAAATATTAGGTGGGCTTTCCTCTTATTGTGCAAAATTGAAACTTTTTTGTGACACATTTTACGTCTGGGATAAAAATTGAAAATTTAAATTATTATTTCAAACGAGCTCCATCTTCGTGAAATTTAAAATGGAAGAATTTGAAATAAAAATATTAGGTGGGTTTTCATCTGATTGTGCTAAATTGAAACTTTTTTGTGACACGTTTTATGTCCAAGAGAAACATTGAAACGTTAAATTAATATTTCAAAGGAGCTCAGATCTTCATGAAATTTAAAATGGAAGCATTTGACATACAAATATTAGGTGGGTTTTCCTCTGATTGTACAAAAATGAAACTTTGTTGTGACACATTTTATGTCCATGAGCAAAATTGAAACTTTAAATTAATATTTCAAACGAGCTCCATCTTCATGAAATTTAAAATGGAAGAATTTGACATCAAAATATTAGGTGGGTTTTCCTCTGATTGTGCAAAATTGAAACTTTTTTGTGACACGTTTTACATCCGGGAGCAAAATTGAAACTTTGAATTAATATTTCAAACGAGCTCACATCTTCGTGAAATTTAAAATAGAAGCATTTGACATAAAAATATTAGGTGGGTTTTCCCTCTGATTGTGCAAAATTGAAACTTTTTTGTGACATGTTTTACGTTCGAAAGAAAAATTGAAACTTTATATTAATATTTCAAACGAGCTCTATCTTCGTGAAATTTAAAATGGAAGCATTTGACATAAAAATACTAAGTGGGTTTTCCTCATATTGTGAAATATTGAAAAATTTTCGTGACACATTTTACTTCCGAAAGGAAAATTGAAACTTTAAATTAATATTTCAAATGAGCTCCATCTTCGTGAAACTTAAAATGGAAGCGTTTGACATAAAAATATTAAGTGGGTTTTCCTCTGATTGTGAAAAATTGAAACTTTTTTGTGACACGTTTTATTTCCAAGAGAAAAATTATAACTTTAAATTAATATTTCAAATGAGCTCGATCTTTGTGAAATTTAAAATGGAAGCATTTGACATCAAAATATTAGGTGGGTTTTCCTCTGATTGTGCAAAATTGAAACTATTTTGTGACACATTTTACGTTTGGGAGAAAAATTGAAACTTTAAATTAATATTTCAAATGAGCTCAATCTTAGTGAAATTTAAAATGGAAGCATTTGACATCAAAATATTAGGTGGGTTTCCTTTGATTGTGCAAAATTGAAACTTTTTGGTGACACATTTTACATCCAGGAACAAAATTGAAACTTTAAATCAATATTTCAAACAAGATTGGATCTTCGTGAAATTTAAAATGGAAGCATTTGAAATCAAAATATTAGGAGCATTTTCCTCTGACTGTGCAAAATTGAAAATTTTGAAGAGTAGGCATTGCCACCAGAAGGAGGGGATTCCACCCCCCTGCACTTCCACAGCTTGGAAATTTTATATTTGTGACATATTTTACGTCTGGGAGAAAAATTGAAACTTTAAATTAATATTTCAAATGAGCTCCATCTTTGAGAAATTTAAAATGGAAGCATTTGAGATCAAAATATTAGGTGGGGTTTCCTCTGATTGTGCAAAATTGAAACTTTTTATTGACACATTTTACGTTCGGGAGAAAAATTGAAACTTTAAATTAATATTTCAAACGAGGTCCATTTTCATGAAATTTAAAACGAAAGCATTTGACATCAAAATATTAGGTGGGTTTTCCTCTGATTGTGCAAATTTGAAACTTTTTTGTGACACGTTTTACATCCAAGAGCAAAATTGAAACTTCAAATTAATATTTAAAATGAGCTCAGGTCTTCGTGAAATTTAAAATGGAGGCATTTGATATTAAAATATTAGGTGGATTTTCCTCTGACTGTGCAAAATTGAAACTTTTTTGTAACACGTTTTACGTCTGGGAGCAAAATTGAAAATTTAAATTAATATTTCAAACAAGCTCCATCTTTGCGAAATTTTAAATGGAAGCATTTGACATCAAAATATTAGGCGGGCTTTCTTCTGATTGTGCAAAATTGAAATTTTTTTGTGACACGTTTTCTATCTGGGAGAAAAATTGAAACTTTAAATTAATATTTCAAACAAGCTCAGAGCTTTGTGAAATTTATAATGGAAGCATTTGATATCAAAATATTAGGTGGGTTTTCCTCTGATTGTGCAAAATTGAAATTTTTTTGTGATACATTTTACGTCTGAGAGAAAAATTGAAACTTTAAATTAATATTTCAAATGAGCTCCATCTTCGTGAAGTTTAAAATGGAAAGCATTTGACATCAAAATATTAGGTGGGTTTTCCTCTGATTGTGTAAAATTGAAACTTTTTTGTGACACGTTTTACGTCTTGGAGCAAAATTGAAACTTTAAATTAAAATTTTGAACGAGCTCCATCTTTGTGAAACTTACAAAGGAAGCATTTGACATCAAAATATTGGGTGGGTTTTCCTCTGATTGTGCAAAATTGAAACTTTTTTGTGATACATTTTACGTCCGGCAGCGAACTTGAAACTTTCAATTAATATTTAAAACAAGCTCAAATCTTCATGAAATTTAAAATGGAGGCATTTGATATTAAAATATTAGATGGGTTTTACTCTGATTGTGCAAAATTGAAACTTTTTTGTGACACGTTTTATGTCCAGGAGAAAAATTGATACTTTAAATTAATATTTCAAACGAGCTCTGATCTTCGTGAAACTTAAAATGGAAGCATTTGACATTAAAATATTAGCTGGGTTTTCCTCTAATAGTGCAAAATTGAAACTTTTTTGTAATTTTTTTTATGTTTGGGAGCAAAATTGAAACTTTAAATTAATATTTCAAACAAGCTCCATCTTCGTGAAATTTAAAATGGAAGCATTTGAGAAAAATTGAAACTTAAAATTAATATTTCAAACGAGCTCGGATCTTTGTGAAATTTAAAATGAAAGCATTTGACATCAAAATATTAGGTGGGTTTTCCTCTGATTGTACAAAATGAAACTTTGTTGTGACATATTTTACTTCAGGGAGCAAAATTGAAACTTTAAATTAATATATCAAATGAGCTCGGTTCTTCATGAAATTTAAAATTGAAGAATTTGACATCAAAATATTAGGTGGGTTGTCCTTTTATTGTGCTAAATTGAAACTTTTTTGTGACACGTTTTAGGTCTGGGAGCAAAATTGAAACTTTAAATTAATATTTGAAATGAGCTCCAAACTTCATGAAATTTAAAATGGAAGCATTTGACATCAAAATATTAGGTGGGTTTTCCTCTGATTGTGCAAAATTGAAATATTTTTATGACATGTTTTACGTTCGGGAGCAAAATTGAAACTTTAAATTAATATTTCAAATGAGCTCCGATCTTCATGAAATTTAAAATGGAAGCATTTGATATCAAAATATTAGGTGGCCTTTCCTCTGATTGTGCAAAATGAAACTTTTTTGTGACACATTTTACGTTTGGGAGTAAAACTAAAACTTTAAATTAATATTTCAAACGAGCTCAAATCTTTGTGAAATTTAAAATGGAAACATTTAACATCAAAATATTAGGTGGGTTTTCCTCTAATTGTGCAAATTTGAAATTTTTTTGTGACACATTTTACATCCGGGAGCAAAATTGAAACCTTAAATTAATAGTTCAAAACAGCTCCGATCTTCGTGAAATTTAAAATGGAAGCATTTGACAGCAAAATATTAGGTGGGTTTTCCTTTGATTGTGCAAAATTGAAACTTTAAATTAATATTTCAAACGAGCTCTGGTCTTCGTGAAATTTAAAATGGAAGCATTTGACATCAAAATATAGGTGGGTTTTCCTATGATTGTGCAAAATGAAACTTTTTGTAACACATTTTATGTCTGGGAGAAAAATTCAAACTTTAAATTAATATTTCAAACGAGTTTGGATCTTCGTGAAATTTAAAATGGAAGCATTTGACATCAAAATATTAGGTGGGTTTTTGTTAGATTGTGCAAAATTGATACTTTTTTGTGACATGTTTTATGTCCGGGACCAAAATTGAAACTTTAAATTAATATTTCAAATGAGCTCTGATCTTCGTGAATTTTAAAATGGAAGCATTTGACATCAAAATATTATGTGGTTTTTCCTCTGATTGTGCGAAATTGAAGCTTTTTTGTGACAAGATTTACGTCTGGGAGCGAAATTGAAACTTTAAATTAATATTTCAAATGAGCTCAGCTCTTCATGAAATTTAAAATGGAAGCATTTGACATAAAAATATTAGGTGGGTTTTCCTCTGATTGTGCAAAATTGAAACTTTAAATTAATATTTCAAACTAACTCGGATCTTCGTGAAATTTAAAATGGAATCATTTGACATCAAAATATTAGGCAGGTTTTTCTCTAATTGAGTGAAATTGAAACTTTAAATTAATATTTCAAATGAGCTCAGATCTTCGTAAAATTTAAAATGGAAGCATTTGACATCAAAATATTAGTTGAGTTTTCCTCTGATTGTGTGGAATTGAAACTTTAAATTAATGTTTCAAACAACCTTGGATCTTCGTTAAACTTAAAATGGAGGCATTTGACATCAAAATATTAGGTGGGTTTTCCTGTAATTGAGAAAAATTGAAACTTTTTTGTCACACGTTTCACATCCGGGAGCAAATTTGAAACTTTAAATTAATATTTCAAACGAGCTATGATCTTCTTGAAATTTAAAATGGAAGCATTTGACATCAAAATATTAGGTGGGTTTTCTTCTGATTGTGCAAAGTGAATCTTTTTTGTGACACATTTTACGTCTGGGAGCAAAATTGAAACTTTAAATTAATATTTCAAACGAGCTCGAATCTTCATGAAATTTAAAGTAGAAGCATTTGACATCAAAATATTAGGTGGGTTTTCCTCCGATTGTGTAAAATTAAAACTTTAAATTATTATTTGGAATGAGCTCGGATGTTTGTGAAATTTAAAATGGAAGCATTTGACATCAAAATATTAGGTGGGTTTTCTTCTAATTGAGCAAAATTGAAACTTTAAATTAATATTTCAAACGAGCTCCGATCTTTGTGAAATTTAAAATGGAAGCATTTGACATCAAAATATTAGGTGGGTTTTCCTCTGATTCTGAAAAATTGAAACTTTAAACTAATATTTCAAACAAGCTTGGATCTTCGTGAAATTTAAAATGGAAGCATTCAACATCAAAATATTATGTGGGTTTTTCTCTGATTGAGAAAAATTAAAACTTTAAATTAATATTTCAAATGAGCTGCGATCTTCATGAAATTTAAAATGGAAGCATTTGACATGAAAATATTAGGTGGGTTTTCCTCTGATTGTGCAAAATTGAAACATTTTTATGACACATTTTACGTCCTGGAGCAAAATTGAAACTTTAAATTAATATTTCAAATGAGCTGCAATCTTCATGAAATTTAAAATGGAAGCATTTGACATCAAAATATTAGGTGGCCTTTCCTTTGATTGTGCAAAATGAAACTTTTTTGTGACACATTTTACATTTGGGAGCAAAATTGAAACTTTAAATTAATATTTCAAACGAGCTTGAATCTTTGTGAAATTTAAAATGGAAACATTTAACATCAAAATATTAGGTGGGTTTTCCTCTGATTGTGCAAATTTGAAATTTTTTAAAGACACATTTTACATCTGGGAGCAAAATTGAAACCTCAAATTAATAGTTCAAAACAACTCCGATCTTCGTGAAATTTAAAATGGAAGCATTTGACATCAAAATATTAGGTGGGTTTTCCTTTGATTGTGCAAAATTGAAACTTTTTTGTGAGACATTTTATGTTCGGGAGCAAAATTGAAACTTTAAATTAATATTTCAAACGAGCTCTGATCTTCATGAAATTTAAAATGGAAGCATTTGACATCAAAATATAGGTGGGTTTTCCTATGATTGTGCAAAATGAAACTTTTTTGTAACACATTTTATGTCTGGGAGCAAAATTGAAACTTTAAATTAATATTTCAAACGAGTTCGAATATTCGTGAAATTTAAAATGGAAGCCTTTGACATCAAAATATTAGGTGGTTTTTTGTTAGATTGTGCAAAATTGATACTTTTTTGTGACACGTTTTATGTCTGAGACCAAAATTGAAACTTTAAATTAATATTTCAAACGAGCTCCGATCTTCGTGAAATTTAAAATGGAAGCATTCGACATGAAAATATTAGGTGGGTTTTCCTCTGATTGTGCAAAATTGAATCTTTTTTGTGACAAGATTTACGTCTGGGAGTGAAATTGAAAGTTTAAATTAATATTTCAAACAAGCTTGGATCTTCATGAAATTTAAAATGGAAGCATTTGACATCAAAATATTAGGTGGGTTTTCCTCTGATTGTGCAAAATTGAAACGTTAAATCAATATTTCTAACTGGCTCGGATCTTCGTGAAATTTAAAATGGAATCATTTGACATCAAAATATTAGTCGGGTTTTCCTCTAATTTAGTGAAATTGAAACTTTAAATTAATATTTCAAATGAGCTTGGATCTTCGTAAAATTTAAAATGGAAGCATTTGACATCAAAATATTAGTTGGGTTTTCCTCTAATTGTGTGGAATTAAAACTTTAAATTAATGTTCCAAACAACCTCGGATCTTTGTTAAATTTAAAATGAAAGCATTTGACATCAAAATTATAGTTAGGTTTTCCTCTGATTGAGAAAAATTAAAAATTTCTTGTCACACGTTTCACGTCTGGGAGCAAATTTGAAACTTTAAATTAATATTTCAAATGAGCTCTGATCTTCATGAAATTTAAAATGGAAGCGTTTGACAGCAAAATATTAGGTGGGCTTTCCTCTGATTGTGCAAAAGTGAATCTTTTTTGTGACACATTTTACGTCTGGGAACAAAATTGAAACTTTGAATTAATATTTCAAACGAGCTCGAATCTTCGTGAAATTTAAAATGGAAGCATTTGACATCAAATTTTTAGGTGGGTTTTCCTCTGATTGTGCAAAATTGAAACTTTAAATTATTATTTGAAATTAGATCAGATGTTTGTGAAATTTAAAATGGAATCAAAATATTAGGTGGGTTTTCCTCTAATTGAGCAAAATTGAAACTTTAAATTAATATTTCAAACAAGCTCTGATCTTTGTGAAATTTAAAATGGAAGCATTTGACATCAAAATATTAGGTGTGTTTTCCTCTGATTGTGAAAAATTGAAACTTTAAATTAATATTTCAAACGAGCTTGGATCTTCATGAAATTTAAAATGGAAGCATTCAACATCAAAATATTATGTGGGTTTTTCTCTGATTGAGCAAAATTGAAACTTTAAATTAATATTTCAAACGAGTTGCAATTTTCATGAAATTTAAAATGGAAGCATTTGACATCAAAATATTATGTGGGTTTTCCTCTGATTGTGCAAAATTGAAACATTTTTATGACACATTTTACGTCTGGGAGAAAAATTGAAACTTTAAATTAATATTTCAAACGAGCTCCGATCTTCATGAAATTTAAAATGGAAGCATTTGACATCAAAATATTAGGTGGGCTTTCCTCTGATTGTGCAAAATGAAACTTTTTTCTGACACATTTTACGTTTGGGAGAAAAATTGAAACTTTAAATTAATATTTCAAATGAGCTTGAATCTTCATGAAATTTAAAATGGAAACATTTAACATCAAAATATTAGGTGGGTTTTCCTCTGATTGTGCAAATTTTAAATTTTTTTGTGACACATTTTACGTCCGGGAGCAAAATTGAAACCTTAAATTAATATTTCAAAACAGCTCCGATCTTCATGAAATTTAAAATGGAAGCACTTGACATCAAAATATTAGGTGGGGTTTCCTCTGATTGTGCAAAATTGAAACATTTTTGTGACACGTTTAATGTCCGGGAGAAAAATTGAAACTTTAAATTAATATTTCAAATGAGCTCTGATTTTTGTGAAATTTAAAATGGAAGCATTTGACGTCAAAGTATAGGTGGGTTTTCCTATGATTGTGCAAAATAAAACTTTTTTGTAACACATTTTATGTCTGGGAGCAATATTGAAACTTTAAATTAATATTTCAAATGAGTCTAGATCTTCGTGAAATTTAAAATGGAAGCATTTGACATCAAAATATTAGGTGGGTTTTCCTCTGATTGTGCAAAATTGAAACTTTTTTGTGACATGTTTTACGTCTTGGAGCAAAATTGAAACTTTAAATGAATATTTCAAACGAACTCTGATCTTCATGAAATTTAAAATTGAAGCATTTGACATCAAAATATTAGGTGGGTTTTCCTTTGATTGTCCAAAATTGAAACTTTTTTGTGACACATTTTACGTTCGGGAGCAAAATTGAAACTTTAAATTAATATCTCAAACGAGCTTTGATCTTTGTGAAATTTAAAATGGAAGCATTTGACATCAAAATATTAGGTTGGTTTTTCTTTGATTGTGCAAAATGAAACATTTGTGTGACACATTCTACGTCTGGGAGAAAAATTGAAACTTTAAATTAATATTTCAAATGAGCTTGGATCTTCATGAAATTTAAAGAGGAAGAAGTTGACATCAAAATATTAGGTGGGTTTTCCTTTGATTGTGCAAAATTAAAACTTTTTTGTGACACATTTTACGTCTATGAGAAAAATTGAAATTTTAAATTAATATTTCAAACAAGCTTCGATCTTTGTGAAATTTAAAATAAAAGCATTTGACATCAAAATATTAGGTGAGTTTTCCTCTGTTTGTGCAAAATTGAAGCTTTTTTGTGACATATTTTACGTCTGCGAGAAAAATTGAAACTTTAAATTAATATTTAAAATGAGCTCCGATCTTCGTGAAATTTAAAATGGAAGAATTTGACATCAAAACATTAGTGGGGTTTCCTCTCATTGTGCAAAATTGAAACTTTAAATTAATATTTCAAACGAGCCTGGATCTTCATGAAATTTAAAATGGAAGCATTATACCTCAAAATAGTAGGTGGGTTTTTCTCTGATTGAGTAAAATATAAACTTTAAATTAATATTTCAAATTAGCTCCAATCTTTCTAAAATTTAAAATGGAAGCATTTGACATTAAAATATTAGGTGGGTTTTCCTCTGATTGTGCAAAATTGAAACTTTTTTGTGACACGTTTTACGTTTGGGAGCAAAATTGAAACTTTGAATTAATATTTAAAATGAGCTCCGATCTTCATGAAATTTGAAATGGAAGCATTTGACATCAAAATATTAGGTGGGTTTTCCTCAGATTGTGAAAAATGAAACTTTTTTGTGACACTTTTTATGTCTAGGAGCAAAATTGAAACTTTAAATTAATATTTCAAATGAGTTTGGATCTTCGTGAAATATAAGATGGAAGAATTTGACATCAAAATATTAGGTGGGTTTTCCTCTTATTGTGCAAAATTGAAATTTTTATGTGACAAGTTTTACATCTGGGATCAAAATTTAAACTTTAAATTAATATTTCAAACGAGCTTTGATCTTCGTGAAATTTAAAATGGAAGTATTTCACATCAAAATATTAGGTGGGTTTTGTGATGATTGTGCAAAATTGAAGCTTTTTTGTGACATAATTTACGTTTGGGAGCAAAATTGAAACTTTAAATTAATATTTCAAAGGAGCTCGAATCTCCGTGAAATTTAAAATGGAAGCTTTTGACATCAAAATATTAGGTGGGTTTTCTTCTGATTGTGCAAAATTGAAACTTTATATTAATATTTCAAACCAACTCGGATCTTCGTGAAATTTAAAATTGAAGCATTTGACATTAAAATATTAGGTGGGTTTTCCTCTGATTGAGCAAAATTGAAACTTTAAATTAATATTTCAAATGAGCTCCAATCTTCATGAAATTTAAAATGGAAGCATTTGACATCAAAATATTAGGTAGGTTTTCCTCTGATTGTGCAAAATTGAAACTTTTTTAAGACATGTTTTACGTCTAGGAGCAAAATTGAAAGTTTATATTAATATTTCAAACGAGCTCTGACCTTTGTGAAATTTAAAATGGAAGCATTTGACATCAAAATATTAGGTGGGTTTTCCTCTGATTGTGCAAAATTGAAACTTTAAATGAATATTTTAAATGAGCTCCGATATTCATGAAATTTAAAATGGAAGCACTTGACATCAAAATATTAGTCAGGTTTTCCTTTGATTGTGCAAAATTGAAACTTTAAATTAATATTTCAAATGAGCTTTGATCTTTGTGAAATTTAAAATGGAAGCATTTGACATCAAAATATTAGGTGGTTTTCCTCTGATTGTGCAAAATTGAAACTTTTTTGTGACACATTTTACGTCCAGGAGAAAAATTGAAACTTTAAATGAATATTTCAAACGATCTCCTATCTTCGTGAAATTTAAAATGGAAGCATTTGACATCAAAATATTAGTTAGGTTTTCCTCTGAGTGTGCAAAATTGAAACTTTAAATTAATATTTCAAACGAGCTTTGATCTTTGTGAAATTTGAAATGGAAGCATTTGACATCAAAATATTAGGTGGTTTTCCTTTGATTATGCAAAATTAAAACTTTTTTGTGACATGTTTTACGTCCAGGATCAAAATTGAAACTTTAAATTAATATTTCAAATGAGCTTTGATCTTCGTGAAATTTAAAATTGAAGCATTTGACATCAAAATATTATGTGGTTTTTCCTCTGATTGTGCAAAATGAATCTTTTTTGTGATATAGTTTATATCTGGGAGAAAAATTGAAACTTTAATTTAATATTTCAAACAAGCTCGGATCTTTGTGAAATTTAAAATGGAAGCATTTGACATCAAAATAATAGGTGGATTTCCTCTGATTGAGCTAAATTCAAAAAAAAATTTGACATGTTTTATGTCCAGGAGCAAAATTGAACCTTTAAATTAATATTTCAAACGAGCTCTGATCTTCATCGAATTTAACATGGAATCATTTGACATCAAAATATTAGGTGGGTTTTCCTCTGATTGTCTAAAATTGAAAATTTTTTGTGACACATTTTACTTCCGGGAGCAAAATTAAAACTTTAAACTAATATTTCAAATGAGCTCCAATGTTCATGAAATTTAAAATGGAAGCATTTGACATCAAAATATTAGGTGGGTTTTCGTCTGATTGTGCAAAATGAAACTTTTTTGTGACACATTTTATGTCTAGGAGCAAAATTGAAACTTTAAATTAATATTTCAAATGAGCTCATATGTTTGTGAAATTTGAAATGGAAGCATTTGACATTAAAATATTAGGTGGGTTTCCTCTGATTGTTTAAAATTGAAAATTTTTTGTGCCACGTTTTACATTCAGGAGCAAAATTGTAACTTTAAATTAATATTTCAAACGAGCTCCAATCTTAATGAAATTTAAAATGGAAGCATTTGATATCAAAATATTGGGTGGGTTTTCCTCTGATTGTGCAAAATTGAAGCTTTTTTGTGACACATTTTACATCTTGGAGAAAAATTCAAACTTTAAATTAATATTCAAATGAGCTCAGATCTTCGTGAAATATAAAATGGAAGCATTTGACATCAAAATACTAAGTGGGTTTTCCTATGATTGTGCGAAATTAAAACTTTAAATTAATATTTCAAAGGAGCTCAGATCTTCATGAAATTTAAAATGGAAGCATTTGACATAAAAATATTTTTTGGGTTTTCCTCTAATTTTGAAAATTTGAAACTTTAAATTAATATTGAAAATGAGCTCTGATCTTCATGAAATTTAAAATGGAAGTATTTGACATAAAAATATTAGGTAGGTTTTCCTCTGATTGTGCAAAATTGAAACTTTAAATTAATATTTCAAATGAGCTCTGATCTTCATGAAATTTAAAATGGAAGCATTTGACACTAGTATATTAAACCCCTAAAATTGACCTAAATTTTCAACCATTCATTATATTTATTTTTATTGGTCAGATTATAGAAGGAAATTTTTGATTTTTTTAAGTAATGCCCGTGTTCATAAAAATTTTGACGAACACCAATATTCATCAAAATTCCCACTAACGCGGGCATTACTTAAAAAAGAAAAGATTTATATTCATTATGTTTCCTTATGTGCACATAGAGGGCATGAAGGGAATGAAGGTAACCTATGATCTATTTAGTGAGGGCACAAAGGGAACAGAGGGCATCCTAATACTTGTAAATAAAGGGGAGTGATGGAGTATTTTTTTCCTTTTCCACACTGGAGCTCCGCACAACATCCAGGCCTACTCAATTTTTATAGCCATTACCCCACCATCAGTGGCAGATCGAGATCCTACAGCTGTACATCCAGTAGCTATGAAGGTAAGAGTCTTACCCTAGTTGCATCTATATATTTTAGTCCATTAGCTATATCTTTAGAAAAAATTATGATAGAACATTCTTTGGATTAAGCTTAACATCTATTTTTCAATTTTCTATTTCTTATAGTTATCGGTTGATGTTATTCTATTTCTTATAGTTTTTAGTTGTTGTTATTAACTGTCTTTTGTATAAATTTCATAGAGATGAGAGTGGTTGTTGTTGACTCGAACCGCTTGGTCTCTGGTATTCAACCTGGTGGTACCTTAAATTTTGAGAATTTAGAAGTCCTGATCCATTATCAAGAAGTACATTTCTCCATACTAAAAAAATTAAAAGAAGCTTTATGACACAAATAAATAGAACTAACTAATCGAAGCCTTGAGAAAATGCTAGAATTTCAACATGATACAAATATGATGCCGATAGAGGCTGAAGATGGTTGAATTTTAAAAATCTAAAACTGACCCAGTTCGGGAAATCAAATTTCCTATCTCCAAAAAAAATATTAGATTTTCACGATGTGTTTTGGATTTTCAACCAAAGCCAAATCTGAAAGTTAGGTAGTTATTTTTTAGTTAGTTTAGTATTTTTTCAAAATATTTTATAATAAGGGTTGTGTCTTTTCACCTTAAGGAGGTGTGAAAACCACTCAAACACATATATATACATAATGTAAAATGTAAATACAAAAGAATACAATATAATACAATTTCACATATTTGGATAGTTTTTAATCAACATGTATAACATGGACATGGATGTACTATTTTTTCAAAATCAATAAAGATAAGTCCTTTTTCTTTCACATGTGTAATAGCTTCATTATTATTTTACAATTAGTCCCTCGGATAAACCAATAGAACTTCTTCAAAGTGGTAGTTTGATGTGCATGCTTCCTAATTTGATTCATAGTCTATATTTTCAACTGGTTTTCTCATTTTGCATGGTTAAATTCTATTGATTGATGCCCCGGTCAATTGGGCTGTCATCTGAGAAGTATTACCTTTTTGAAATATCTATGAATTTGTTTTAGGTTGCAGGTACATTCCATAACACCTTTGAAGTGATAAGTTTTCTTGTAAAACTGTCTCTGAGGTTGAACATAAGATTGGAATGATCTTGACTCTATTGCCCATGATAGAATAAGGTAGTGGTCTAATCATTATTTGGATTATAGTTATTCAATTCATTGTTATAGTTTTGTGATATCTTATCTATATTTTTATTTCAATTTACATACATTATTTCAATTACTCAAAGTATTTTAGTTTACATTTTATGACATGTTGCTTACAATTTGATTTGTTCAAGCCTACTTGCCATCTTGAGAGATCGGTTGAATTATGTACACAAGTTATCTTCTATAAAATGCCTTAAATGAGTAGATAGTGGTTAAGGTAAAGGTTCACCCGCCTTGGTCTTGCAGAGCTAGAAGTGTAGGGGAAGAGGATCATAATCGATCATTCCCGTTAGTTGGCCAAAAATAATTGCTTTTCCAAACATTGGATTGGAAAGTCCATAGGAAATCCAATTCAGCATTTTTGGGCACCAACAAATTGGCGGCTCTGCTGGGGAGTTGTTCAAAAGAACATTTTTGTATTTTACCTAGAAGCTCTGGTGATATATTTAAGACTCTACTGGGAGAAAAGAACTCAGAAGACAGTAAGTATTTTCCTTCTAATAAGAAGGT
>MU225785.1:862163-879227 GCA_018584345.1 Thuja plicata
GGGTTCCTATACATGAAAAGAATGATGTCATGGAGGAAGAGAAACCTGATCAAGTTGAAGAGGAATCTGTACATGCTGAGAATTTTATAGAGACATGTATCAATGACCATGATGATGAGGAAGAAGAACTTCTTAGTACAGAAGAGCTTTCAAATTTATTAGACATTGAATATCATAAACATGTTCAAGAAAATGGTGTAAATTTTTTCTCAATCCACCATAGTAAGAAATTTGATGGATTAGCACATAATCAGGGGGTACTAAACGAAGAAGATGATAAATTTCAGGAATCAAATAACAGAGATGAAATAGAACAACATACAACATATGAACATGAAGAAGTTTTAGATGAAAGCTCTCATGGAGATATGCCTGAGTTCTCTATATCCTTGAATCCATTACTTGAAGAATATTTTATATGCAATCAAGTCCATCAACATCATGATAAAGACCATGGGCCTAGTGATCATTTTGAAGATGATGAAACTCAAAATATGTATGGGGAAGTGTATTCAGAAAGTGACACATGCATTATTTCATCCTATGAGCAGAACTTGTATCAAACATGTGAAGATGAGATGGAATCAAACAAACATAATGAGGAGAATGTGTTGAAGGTTAGTTCTAAAAATCATTTGAGTACCCTATCCGATCAAATTCTTGATAAGAAGGAAGTTCCTGAATGTGAGTTATCTCCAAATCCTTTTTGTGAAGAGAAACAACATCTTGAGTATAGGGAAGATTATGTACGTAAAGGCATCCAAGCAGAGGAGATCAATCTAGTTACTTGTCGGGTTGATCAAATGCATGGGGATCTTCTATTTAGAAAGGACTACAGTGCACCTCCTGAATTTTCTAAGGGTAAACAAAAGTCAAAGCGTGTTAATAAAGTAATGAATGTTGTCCATGAGAATGGTGGCATCCTATTCGGGAGATCCAAAGTATTACATGATCAAAATTATGTGTTTGATAGAGGAAAGAAGAATTGTTCCTTTTGGGGGGGGGCCTGAGGCCACCCAATTTCACTTTGCATCAGATTAAGTGTGGATACTTTGCCTGCTTCTCCAGAGATAGCTGGAATCTTGCTATGCTCACAAGGAGAATACGTCCCCAGAAAGAGCCACTGGTGGTACCCTAAATTTTGAGAATTTAGAAGTCCCAATCCATTATCAAGAAGTACATTTCTTCATACTAAAAAAATTAAAGGAAGGAATATTTATGACACAAATAAATAGAACTAACTAATCGAAGCCTTTAGAAAATGCTGGAATTTCAACCTGCTATAAAGATGATTCCGACAAAGGCTGAAGATGGTCAAATTTTAAAAATCTAAAACCGACCCAGTTCGGGAAATAAAATTTCCTATCTCCAAACAAAATCTTATCTTTTCAAGATGTGTTTTGGATTTTCAACCAAAGCCAAATCCGAAAGTTAGGTAGTTATTTTTTAGTTAGTTTATTATTTTTTCAAAATATTTTATAATAAGGGTTGTGTCTTTTCACCTTAAGGAGGTGTGAAAACCACTCAAACACATATATATACATTATTTAAAATGTAAATACAAAAGAATACAATATAATACAATTTGACATATTTAGATAGTTTTTAATCAACATGTATAACATGGACATGGATGTACTATTTTTTCAAAATCAATAAAGATAAGTCCTATTTCTTTCACATGTGTAATAGCTTCATTATTATTTTACAATTAGTCCCTCGGACAAACCAATAGAACTTCTTCAAAGTGATAGTTTGATGTGCATGCTTCCTGATTTGATTCATAGTCTATATTTTCAATTGGTTTTCTCATTTTGCATGGTTAAATTCTATTGATTGATGCCCTGATCAATTGGGCTGTCATATGAGAAGTATTACCTTTTTGAAATATCTATGAATTTTTTTTTAGGTTGCGAGTACATTCCATAACACCTTTGAAGTGATAAGTTTTCTTGTAAAATTGTCTATGAGGTTGAACATAAGATTGGAATGATCTTGACTCTATTGCCCGTGATAGAATAAGGTAGTGGTCTAATCATTATTTGGATTATAGTTATTCAATTCATTGTTATAGTTTTGTGATATCTTATCTATATTTTTATTTCAATTTACATACATTCTTTCAATTACTCAAAGTATTTCAGTTTATATTTTATGACATGTTGCTTACAATTTGATTTATTCAAGCCTACTTGCCATCTTGAGAGATCGGTTGAATTATGTACACAAGTTATCTTCTATAAAATTCCTTAAACAAGTAGATAGTGGTTAAGGTAAAGGTTCACCCACCTTGGTCTTGCAGAGCTAGAAGTGTAGGGGAAGAGGATCATAATCGATCATTCCCGTTAGTTGGCCAAAAACAATTGGTTTTCCAAACATTAGATTGGCAAGTCCATAGGAAATCCAATTCAACATTTTTGGGCACCAACAGAACCATTGCCTTTATCTTCTCAACTATAGATGCTCACCCCTCTCTGCTACCACACCACTCACAAGTATGCATTTTTGTTTTGTTTTTTTAGTTTTGATTATTTTAGTTTTTGTCTGTATTCTTTCCCTAGTCGTACGTCCATTTCTTTTATATTCCAAATTTGATTACAGGATGAAAATATTGGAGCTTATCCTTCTAAACTAAATAGATTCAAGGTTGCAATAAATAATCTTAAGTAATCAAATCATGGTTTACCGGAGTACAAAGAATAAATAGTGTATAGCCTAGAGCTCAATTGACCTCTTCTTGATGAATATTATATTAAACAAGACCACATTATAAATTTGGGTGTAAAATAATCTTTTAACTCTACATACATAATATTGAAGTACCAGATAATAGGTCATGAGATGTTAGTAAACAAACCCATTTAAAATTTATTGTTGACAATGAAGTGTAGAAGCAACAACAACTTTGGACATTTCCATCTACACGATCTCTAAATAACATGGTTGAGATATTTCTTTGAAAATAAGTAAATGATGATTCACTCATCCTTTTTTTTAATTGCATAAAAATTAGGTAGTAGTGAGGACAATGCCAATTAAGATTGGAATTTGATTTCACCCTTGACATTGGCATATGCCCGAAGACAATAAATAAATAATATGAATCATGAGTACTCTTACTGTGTATTTCTTATTATTTTGATTCACTTAATACACTGTGTAATGTTTGTCTCTTGTAATGTGTGTTGTCATGTGTTACAATTTTGTCGGATACACTTGGGCTCATGCCAAAATAGAGTACTGGTGGGCGACAATTGAGGGTTCTTGTAATAAATGCAAAGACCATTCCTAATATAGTCATACCTTCATTAATTATGGTTTTGTCTAATAGTTGTTCAAACTCAAAACAAAAGAAAATCACAATAGAATTGCTTATAATACCATTTTTACAATAGTTTTCCACTCCCTTTTTTAAGTAGTGCCCCATCTACATTAAGGGATTATTGCTTATAAGACCATTTTTACAGTAGTTTTCCACTCCCTATTTTAAGTAATCCCCCATATACATTAAGGGATTTCTCAAAATTAATTGATGCAATAGAAATCTCTGCATTCGAGTCTTTGTGAGCCTTTAATATTTGTAGCACATATAATCTAATCCATTCCATCAACCATGTAAGGAATAGAAGAATGTTAAGCTGACAGTAAGCCCTTTATTCTAACCATTACTAGATAGGATTTTCCATCCCCACATGCCTATCTTTTACAAATCTAGCATTGCTGAGACTTCCTTCTACTCCCCTACCTCAGGTAGGGACTCCAGCTGCATGCAACCCTTTTTTCTTTTTATTTCGGTTCTGAGCATGATGATGGAAGAAAATAGTTCACAATCACAAGATGACTTACAAACATGAAATAACCATAATTCATATGACGGTTCTCTACTTTTGATGATATTTACTTTTATTATTTGATATTTGTACTTATCACCTAATGTTAGTTGTGTGCTAACATAGGGGCAAAATGTAATACTAAAAAATTACATACCCTACCATTATCATGTTATGTTTTGGGCTCATTTAAATTTATGTAACCCTTGGCATTGTTTTTAGGTTCATTTGAATCTTGCCTTGGCCTTATCTCTCCCTTGATCCCAACTTGAGTCTTCTAATTTTTTTGTTTCTTTAGCCTTCAAAGTTAGTTAATATAATTTTTGTATTTATCTCATGACATACTATCACTCCAACAGTTCCTTTGGCTTGTACTTAGATGTTAGTGCAATGCATTGATGTTCAACTAATTTTGGCTAGTGAATGTTACAATTTTTTTTTGTTGATAGTGTTGCAACAAAACGGATATTTGAAATATTGATCTAATAACATAAGGAGTATTTATACATTTCCATTAAATAGGGTAATTACCAAGTATAATTACCAACAGGTAATAGGTAAGATAGTTATATCATACATATACTAAAAGACCCAAAAATGTAAAGTTCTACTAACATTTGCTTCTCAAATCTATCAAAGTTTTCCTTGCAACCACACCATTTCTGAATATTTCCTTACCCTCACCAAGAATTATGAAAGTATAACTGATTTAGATAGATTGTAGAAATGGTGCATGCATCTGCATGCAACAGATAGTTTGAGAGCATTGAGCTAACCTTTCTATCCTCTATCTATCCACTTTCATGGAGAATGATGACAAGGCACTAATTACCCCAATCACGAAAAATAAATAGATTTTGTAGAAATATCCAAAGAGAGTTCTAAATGAATCCAAAAAAAAATGAAGCATTGAATTCTCTCACCTAGGCAACAAGACAAAACATGAATTATGAAATTTGACTTTTTTTATATATTGAAGTAGTGTATCAACTAGAATATTTACAAGTATAGCAAGTTAACAGAAATGGAGTACTTGCTGTTATATATTACCAAGTCCTACATATTACCCTTACACATTTACAATATTAACAGTATATATAAAAACGATTCATGAAATATTGACTATGTGTCTCCCCATCCATCTGTGGAGCTCCTAGGACCTGTATTATCCCAGCCATCATTACATTTTGTACATTGTCTTTTCCTGTTTCCCATCTCATCATACCACAAGAAATCTCTCAAAGTTTTTTCAAGTTTATTTATTTGACAACTGGCCATCATCCACAAGGATGCATAGTACACTGCAAGTGAAGATAGAACCTTTTGGAAAACTTGGGCTTTGCCAGCCAAGGATAACATGTGGGATTGCCATTTTAGGTGCTTGTTCTCTATTTTTTTATAAATCCATAACCACATGTCATTAATAGAGGGTTCAATGGAAAATAGAATGCCTAGATATCTTACTATAGTTAATGGGCCTGCCCATTTCCATTCTCTACATGCAAGCCATCTCGGGGGAGTATCTACCCAACCCAGTATTTTGGACTTGTGAGGTGCTATTTTGGCACTAGATGCCATACAAAACATTGAAAAAAGAGAAAAATTGAGTATTTCAAATTTTTACATTACAAAGTTGAGTATTTGACATTTCTTATATTTGATGATGCCTCATTTTTTCATTTTGTATTGTATATTGACAATAGTCATTTTGAAATTTGATTTGAGATGTTGTCTACATTAGTATGTTGAATTTTATTGCAATTACAATTAGTATGAATGAACAAAATAATCAACTAAACAAAATGATATGTTGGAATGATAGTGAAATATTTATCGATATAGCATCGATGGCTTTAGTCAATGTGCCTATGTATCAATGTGGTGTTGGCCCTTGTGTGTTGAAGAAATCACACACAAAAAGTAATCTTGGGAGTCAATTTGGGGTTTCCCAAATAGGAAAAAGGTCTGGATATCAAATTATATTTTGTTTAAAAGTAATGTAACTAGTAATCATTTTAGGAAGAACTGATGTAGATTTGGTATTACAGGGAAATAGTGGATGTCAATACTTTCAGTGGGTTAATGAAACCATGTTTATATCTACCCCATCTACATTTATACCTGATGTAGGAAATGAGTACAACTTCTGAAAGACTCGAGAGGCAGTTAGTGCCACCGAGATTGCTTCAATGGCAAAAGTAGAAATCATGTTTCTGCGATGCCTTCTTTGTGTAGTTTGTGCAATACTTTGTTGGGACCATATGCATAAATGTGATTAACAAAGGGCTATTTTAGATTCTAAAAAATTTTTAGAATTTCATGTAGATACGTTGGACATATTTTGATAAACTCATGAACTTTTTATTGTTTATGACTTCGTTATGAATTTATATATCTTGGATGGGTTTTTGTAAATTTTATCCTTGTTCCTTTTAGAAGTGTATGGATTGAATATGCCCATGCATAATTGTAGATGAGGATCAGTAATAGGGTGCCAGGCATTGCTTAGATCCTTTGGATCTAACCCTATCTTTTCCTTCCTTGCAAGTTCTGGATCATACAAGAGCATACTGGATTCAACCCTGGAGACATTGAAGTCTGATCATATTGTGATGAAGGTGGAGTATGATGTTTCTTCAATGACATTGGTCAGTGATGCAAAATTTAATGTTTGTAGTCATTGTAGCAGCATCAGGTGCCACCTTCAACACAATATGATCACTAGACAGGTCTGTATGATCTCTTCTATAAACACAACACATTCCATATGGTGTTAGAAGGCCTAGATGGGTAGAAATTCAATATTACAATTGTGGTCTCTTTTTCCCTTGGTAATTCTTTTCAGGTAGAAATGGTAGGATACCATCTATCTTTCTTAAAGACTCTTTATCAAAAGGGGATCAATGTCCTCTATCTTCAATTGAATAAGGGGCGCAAAAGGCTGCTCTACATTGATTTGGTATAAAAAATTGAGTGCTATACCCAAATGATATAGAGAAACTTCTGCACCCTCAATTCTAGGGAAGAGAGAAATGCCATTGATACCCTTTGGATAAAGAGGCTTGATACCACTTCTACCATCCTTTAAAAGACTAGTTTTAAAGTTAAACCTAAACTACGATGTCTCTAAGAGTTACATAGGCAAGGCCATCTATGACGAGCCCCCAAGGCATTAGGTCTGGCCCTTAGATCTTGTACTATTGAGTTCTTCCTTGATCTTGACACCCCTTACCAATATTTTACATAGTTTGCATTTCTTTACGAAACTATTTTTAAATACCTTATGATTTATTTAGCTAATTTATTGGTGTAGCTTATCTTATGATCTTGTATGTAAAAAAATATTGACTTTATATCATGCATTCTAGTTGTGTAGTCATATATACAGGTGTAGGAAATAGAGAGGCAAGGAGAATATGATACACATGCAAGAAAGCAAAATTTAGGTATGTAGTTGCAAGTCATGTTGGTTATTTGAACATTGTAATAAGCTTTATAGTTTCATTTTCTAGATGCATAATTCAGAGGGGGCTTACAATAATAAATCATGTAATGTTGTAATGCATTTTTTGTTATTGGATCAATGTATTTTTCCAACTTATTCATTATGTTGGCATACTTATTCATTATTTTCATTATTTTTACTTTGTTTAAGGTCTTCTCAATGTCGACTACTATTCATTGGTTTCTCTTTCTCCCTTGGGAATGCTTATCAAGTAGAAATGGTAGGATACCATCTATCTTTCTTGAATACTCTTTACCAAAAGGGAATCAATGTCCTTTATCTTCAATCGAATAAGGGGTGCAGAAGGTTGCTTTGAATCCATTGGGTATAGAAATTGAGTGGTACACCCAAACGATGCAAAGCATCTTCTGCACCTTCGATTTCAATGAAGAGAGAAATGCCATTGATACCCTTTAGATAAAGAAGCTCCAGAACATAAATATGATATCCTACCATTACTACTTGATAAGCATTTCCAAGGGATCATAGATGCTCTATGCTACTACAGACATGTGTGTGTTCCTTATCATAGCCTTAACACAATCTCAATCTCATGAGGTTGTAGTGGACCCAATTGATCTATATTGACCAATAAAAACTTCCACTTTCTACATTGAAAAAGTACCATATCTCTCTCTTCAAGGTCGGGTTATTCATTACTACCATGTCATGTTGTATTTATTTGTATGTAGCTCTAATTTTTTATTGTCTACTATGCAATCTTTAGCATATGTATCATGTGACTTATGTAAATCTGATTATGATTTACCTTAATATCTTACAAGAATTGGTTCTCCATCGTAGTTACAAAGCATTGGGTAGGTAACCCTATGAGGAGATCTACGCATAACTTATTTGTAGGTAGAATCTAAATATGATCTCATCCTTGTTCACCTAAGTGGGTGGTAGCTGATGAAGACAATTTCTAGGGACTCTACCCTAGAAAGGGGTTTCATAACCACTTCTACCATCCTTTAAAAGACTAGTTTTAAAGTTAAACCTAAACTATGATGTCTCTGCGAGTTACATAGGAAAGGCCATCTATGATGAGCCCCCAAGGCATTAGGTTTGGCCTTGACTATATTACTATATAAACAAGGGTTGTACTGCAAGTATAGTCCCTACCAAGTCTTGTAAAATGGGATGGATGGAACTATTTTAGCAATGTCAAAGTAATTTTCTATATCATGAATTCAAATAGCTATTTAAACATTATCAAAATAGTGAGAACAAAAACATAGTTGCAAATTTGCAAGATGAACAAAATGATAATTTGTTAATGCTTCTGAACAATTTTCACATTGCAATACATTTAGCTTGCAACATAATTATTTTATTTTATATATTTATAGTTCATAAATTAAAATAAATCATATTATCATAAGTAATTTGAAATTTTGAATCACCTAGAAAAAGAGTTCATTAGTCTAAGTGATTCAATATTTCAAATACCTTTATATCCTATTGCAGAACACAAATGCAACTGCTCCATATATATTTGAGATGATCAAGATTGGGTAGTTGACTTGATGTACCTTGTATGCTCTTTCATTATTCATTGCCATGATATTTTTGTTTTTGGAATTCACATTAGGCCCTAAAATGATAAGGTTTCAAACTATCACATTTAATTCCCTATGGCCAAAGTGGAAATGGTATCTTTCAAACAATATTCAACACACCTTATTGCAATTGTGATACCACCATATGATGTTTCCTTCCTTCGCTATGTCCAACTTATTTCATCATGGCCTACTCATTTGAATACCAATGTATCACTCTTTAAGCTGGTCTAATACCATTTAATCATTGTAACTTTGGAGATATAAAACAGATTTGTAGTTGCACTTGTAAGTCATGTAGAAGGCTCCAAAACATCATTTCCTCAAAACATTGATTTTTCTCTAGAATTTCATTGATAAAAACTAGTTGTTATACATCACAGTGTATGTTTTCCTTTTCTTATCCTGCTACCTTGCTGTGATCCTAACGGAAATGACATGTTTTCCCTTACATTGTGTAGAAAACTGATCTGTCTCCATGTTGTATTTGTGATCATTGCCTTCCATTATATGATGTGGTTTTTCCATGATTGCTCTATCTTAACTTTCTATCTTGTAACTTCTCTTGGTCAACATTTGATTACTGTATCTTGATGTTTAAATGGTTACATTGTATTTTTTTATCATTTAGACAATAAGCATTCCTTTTGTCCTTAGCTTACATGATAAGGCTATTTGACATACTTTCAAAACCTCTAGTATCACTCTCCATAGTAGATAATGAATTTAGTTCTAGACTCTTTCATAGATACCTATCATAGTTCTAGACTATTTCATAGATACCTATCATAGAATTTAGTTATAGTATGGTGGAAGGCATCAAAGTCAAAAATACTACTTCAGTGGGAAATAATCAAAGGCGTAAACAATCAAAATTTGATGAAGTAATACATAACATTAAAGATTCAAGTCAGTCTTCTACCCACTTGAATGTAATAAAGGTTGTTTACATAGTTGTGGTGTTAATAATGCTATTAGGGGTATGTAATATTTTGGCTATCCATGAATATCTACAATCCCTGGACAGATTGAGATAAATAGTGGAGTTGAGCTGGGCTCTACAACAAGCTCAAGCCAGAGAGTATGTGTTGCTGGCAAGAAAAATGATGCCATATGTATACATGGAGGACCTTGGCATCTTCCTAGCATATCAAAGCAACAACTATAGGGCTCATTACTTCTTCTGCACGACATAGTATTTGCAAGAGTTGATAAGTAAGATTGATAGTGAAATGCAGGGTCTTATATTTTTTGAAGATTTGATTTTGGGAAAGCAGTAATAGCCTCTTTCCATTTTTCATCTCATCATTGCATAAATATTTCTTTCTAGAAAGGTTATTTCTTTTGTGATTCAAATGTCTTTGCTGAGCTTTACTCTCTTCTGCCGATTGACAAGGATTCTGATCCTTCTACTACTCATTTAGTGGGAGCAGGTACAAGCACACATATATTTCTAGGTGAGCCCAGTAGTAAAGATGAAATCTATTCTAGTCTTTTATGCTTATACTTCAATCATTATTGTGATTGCACACAATTGATAGATGTTTGATTATCTAAGGTCATCATTTATACTTTTTGAAACTTTGTGAGAAATTTAAAAAAATAGAAACATGCATGTGTGTTTATACTTAAATAAATGTTTAATGATTGAACACCATTGATAGAATTTTTAATTTCTAACGTCGTCGTTTATACTTATTTGAAATTTTGCAAGACACTTAAAAAAACATAAATATGCACATGTGTTTATAGTTGAATCAATGTTATGATTGCACACAATTGGTAGAACTTTGAATTTCTAAGGTCGTCATTTATACATTTTTTAATGTTTTCAAGACATTTGAAAAAATTAACATGCATGTGTTTATAATTAAATCAACATTGTGATTGCACACAATTGATAGAAGTTTGAATTTCTAGGGTCATCATTTATGTTATATTTAATGTTTCTGATATGTTTTTAGAAACAAAGAATCATCCATGTGTGTGTGTTCGTACATTATTTTTTATTACTTGGCCACAAATAGACACACTATATTCACTTTGAAATTATCGTTAGTATGCATACACCTAACAATAACAGGGAGCCAATAAATACCTTGGAGTCTTCCTAGCAGTTCAAGGCTGCTATGAAACTCATTAACACTTTTTCACAACAAAGAATGTGCAAGAAAGAGTTGATGCAAACTAGTAAGTATCCACGAAGCCAAACACATCAAGATTGATAGAGAATTTTAGATTTTTTGAAATTCTGAGTTGGGAAAGTAGTTTCATGTTTTGCATCCCAACATATTGTGTAAATGTTTCTTTCTTTGAGAGGTTGCTTGCTTTGTCACAAGGATTCTCTTGCATAGATACCTATCAAAACTACTGTATTATGTTTGTTATAATCCAAAATGTTGTGTAAAAAGGAAATTTCTCTACTATTATCCCACCTACCATCACATTGTTGATCCATTTGGACATGCACATGAAATAGATACAATCATACAATTTGGATTGGTAACATGCTCGTACTTGCCTATTTTTATATTCCCAAAGTTTATGTTCATCATCTAGACTCACTTTCATGTAAGGTTTGAAACATTTTGAAAATCAAACGATATAGACTAGATATTTTTATAACACCTCTTTACCAATTTTCTTTCATCTCATCCACTTAATAGAGACTTAGTTACTAGTTTGAGAACAAGTTAGCTTATAAAGAAAAGCTCAATGCTTGCCCTGCTCCATTATTCTCAAAGAAGGGGTACCTGCAATATTTATAAAATTTGAACTAGAAAATCTTTCAATATCCTCAAACATGATTGAAATGGATTTTCTTTCTCAAGAAAATATAATGAGACAAAAACAAAGTCGTGAGATTTTCAGCAAATGATCTCAATAGAAACAAAATTGAAAACATAAAACACTGGCCATATGCATCTTAAGGTTCTAATCTCTATGCATATTGTCCTCTTTCCGATCCTTTGTAGCACAAAAATGCTTCTAGAACATTATGAGTTGTTAATCATAGTTTGGAATTTCTCAAATAATAAAAAGCTCCAACATCTATTCTTCCTTGTAGCAAGCTTCCCACAGTTCCTGTCTCTGACTCGGCTTGATCTATACCAATTTGAAAAGTATTGTGTCTAATTATGTGGATAACATCATTGAAGGTTGGTTTCACATGAACTGAAGTAGGTTTGCATATAATCTTCCAAAACAACACTAAAATCTTGCATCCAAAGGTTTTGTTTTGACCATACTTTTGTGTTGGTACTTCACTATCAGTGGTTGGTTAGAAGCAATAAACTCATGAAAAATGGTTGATCAAGAAATTCTACATATTTTAGGTTCATTGATTTCTTGTTCCAGCTAGAAGATAATGAATCTTTTGGAAACTTATTCACACCTATTTCTTACCCTGATGTTGGTGCCTCAAATTACAAGTCATTTTTAGGTGCAATATTTATTGATATAGTATCGATGGCTTTGGTCAATGTAGATACATTGGACATATTTTGAAACTTTTTTAGAATTTTATGTAGATATGTTGGACATATTTTGATAAACTCATGAACTTATTATTGTTTATGACTTCATTATGATTTTCTATATCTTGGATGGGTTTTTCTAAATTTTATCCTTGTTCCTTTTAGAAGTGTATGGCTTCACTATGAACATGCATAATTGTAGATGAGGATTAGTAATGGGGTGCCAGGCATTTCTTAGATTTAACATGAGCATATTGGATTCAACCCCATCTTTTCCTTCCTTGCAGGTTCTGGATCATACATGAGCATACTAGATTCAACCCCAGAGAATAAGGGGTGTAGAATATTTCTTTGCATCGATTTGGTATAGAAATTGAGTGCTATACCCAAACCATGCAAAGATACTTCTGCACCCTCTATTCTAGTGAAGAGAGAAATGCCATTGGTACCCTTTGGATAAAGAGGGTTGATACTACTTCTACCATCCTTTAAAATATTGGTTTTAAATTTAAACATGAACTACAATGTCTTTGTGAGTTATGTAGGCAAGGTCATCTATGATGAGCCCTTGAGGCATTAGTTCTAGCCCTTAGGTCTTGTACTTTTGAGTTCTTCCTTGATCTTGCCACCCCTTACCAATATTTTACATAGTTTTCATCTCTTTACAAAACTAGTTTTAAATACCTCATGAAATATAGTTGTTGGAAGTTATCTCTTCTATAAACATAACACATTCCATATGGTGTTAGAAGGCTCAGAAGGGAACAAATTCAATGGTACAATTGTGGTCTCTTTTTCCCTTGGTAATGATTTTTAGGTAGAAATGATAGGATACCATCTATCTTTCTTGAAGACTCTTTATCGAAAGGGGATCAATGTCCTCTATCTTTAACTGAATAAGGGGTGCAAAAGGTTGTGCTGCATCGATTTGGTAAAGAAATTGAGTGCTATATCAAAATGATGTAGTGCAACTTCAGCACCCTCTATTCTAGTGAAGAGAGAAATGCCATTGGTACCCTTTGGAGAAAGAGGCTTGATACCACTTCTACCATTCTTTAAAAGACTCATTTTAAAGTTAAACCTGAACTACGATGTCTCTACGAGTTACGCAAGTAAGGCAATCTATGATGAGCCCCCGAGGCATTAGGTCTGGCCCTTAGGTCTTGTACTTTTGAGTTCTTCCTTGATCTTGCCACCCCTTACCAATGTTTTACATAGTTTGCATCTCTTTAAGAAACTAGTTTTAAATACCTTATGAAATATAGTTGTTGGTAGTTATCTCTTCTATAAACACAACACATTCCATATGGTGTTAGAAGGCCCAGATGGAAAACACAGTCAACATCAATAGATATCTTGAGCATGCAAAAGGGAAAATGAACCAATCACTACATTTATATTTGCACAAGTACTAAGATATAATAAAAAATTTATATCATATGAGCAAGAAAAATCCATCAGTACCAACACCAACCTCCATGTCTAATTCCATGCACCAGTACAAAATGGGAAATGGGTTTACTTGCCATTGGATATCTTATATTTTCAAGTGAAATAATTAAAACAAAAAAAAAAGAGTCACTTTTTCAACCCACATGACAGTGACAATCGACGAGAATCTTATACAAAGTACGAATTCATCGTCAAACCATCATCAATGTTTTGGCACCCTTTCATCGATCGATTCATTGTTTGTATAGGATTCTTGTCACAGAGTAGTTACAAAAGTGATAGACTATGAAAAGGGACCAGGGTAAAAGGCGCACACAACATCTCTATTACAGCCCTCATTTTTGAACCTTCAGGTCGTTGGTCTTATGACAGATATACCAAACCTGGCAAGTTGCGACGAAAAAACTCTGACGATAATAGTGGTCGTTTGGTCGACCAATATGTATTGAAAAATCAATGAACTCGCGTCAAAAATTTACTAGTGTGAAATCAAAATATTAGGTGGGTTTTCCTCTGATTCTGCAAAATGAAACTTTTTTGTGACACATTTTACATCTGGGAGCAAAATTGAAACATTAAATTAATATTTCAAATGAGCTCAGATCTTCATGAAATTTAAAATGGAAGCATTTGACATCAAAATATTAGGTGGGTTTTCCTCTGATTGAGAAAAATTGAAACTTTAAATTAATATTTCAAATGAGCTTCGATCTTTTTGAAATTTAAAATGGAAGTATTTGACATCAAAATATTAGGTGGGTTTTCCTCTGATTGAGAAAAATTGAAACTTTAAATTAATATTTCAAACAAGCTCCGATCTTCATGAAATTTAAAATGGAAGCATTTGACATCAAAATATTAGGTGGGTTTTCCTCTGATTGTGCAAAATTGAAACTTTTTTGTGACACATTTTATGTCCGGGAGCAAAATTGAAATTTTAAATTAATATTTCCAACAAGCTTAGATCTTTGTGAAATTTAAAATGGAAGCATTTGACATCAAAATATTAGGTGGGTTTTCCTTTTATTGTCCAAAATTAAAACTTTTTTGTGACACGTTTTACGTCCGGGAAGAAAATTGAAACTTTAAATTAATATTTCAAACAAGCTTGGATCTTCATGAAATTTTAAATGGAAGTATTTGACATCAAAATATTAGGTGGGTTTTCCTCTGATTGAGCAAACTTGAAACTTTAAATTAATATTTCAAATGATCTCCGAACTTCATGAAATTTAAAATGGACGCATTTAACATCAAAATATTACGTGGGTTTTCCTCTAATTGTGCAAAATTGAAACTTTTTTGTGACACATTTTACGTCTCGGAGCAAAATTGAATTTTTAAATTAATATTTCAAATGAGCTCGGATCTTCATGAAATTTAAATAGAAGCATTTGAAATCCAAATATTAGGTGGGTTTTCCTTTGATTGTCAAAAATTGAAACTTTTTTGTGACACGTTTTACATTCAGGAGCAAAATTAAAACTTTAAATTAATATTTCAAAGGAGCTTTGATCTTTATGAAATTTAAAATGCAAGCATTTGACATCAAAATATTAGGTGGGTTTTCCTCTGATTGTGCAAAATTGAAACTTTTTGTGACACAATTTATGTCCGAGAGAAAAATTGAAACATTAAATTAATATTTCAAACGAGCTAAGATCTTTGTAAGATTTAAAATGGAAGCATTTGACATCAAAATATTAGGTGGGTTTTCCTCTGATTATGAAAAATGAAACTTTTTTGTGCCACATTTTACGTCTGGGAGCAAAATTGAAACTTTAAATTAATATTTCAAATGAGTTTGGATCTTCATGAAATTTAAGATGAAAACATTTGACGTCAAAATATTAGGTGGGTTTTCCTCTGATTGTGTAAAATTCAAGCTTTTTTGTTACACATTTTACGACTGGTAGAAAAATCAAAACTTTAAATTAATATTTCAAACGAGCTCGGATCTTCATGAAATTTAAAATGGAAGCATTTGATATCAAAATATTAGGTGGGTTTTCATCTGATTGTGCAAAATTGAAACTTTAAATTAATATTACAAATAGGCTCAGATCTTCATGAAATTTAAAATGGAAACATTTGACATCAAAATATTAGGTGGGTTTTCCTCTGATTGAGCAAAATTGAAACTTTAAATTAATATTTCAAACGAGCTTGGATCTTTGTGAAATTTAAAATGGAAGCATTTGTAATGAAAATATTAGGTGGGTTTTCCTCTGATTGTGGTAAATTAAAACTTTAAATTAATATTTCAAAAAAGATCGGATCTTCGTGAAATTTAAAATGAAAGCATTTAACATCAAAATATTAGGTGGGTTTTCCTCTGATTGAGCAAAATTGAAACTTTAAATTAATATTTCAAACAAGATCCGATCTTCATGAAATTTAAAATGGAAGCATTTGACATCAAAATATTAGATGGATTTTCCTCTGATTGTGCAAAATTGAAACTTTTTTGTGACACATTTTACTTCTGGGAGATAAATTGAAAGTTTAAAATAATATTTCAAACAAGCTCCGATCTTTGTGAAATTTAAAATGGAAGTATTTGACATCAAAATATTGTTGGAGATTTGATTCTGAATAGTTGATTAATTGTAGGTTTGTCATTGATGACAACATATAATACATAGTAGTACTTCTGTATGTACTTATCAATATGATGACATGAAGACCAGCATGGATAGATACATGTTGTTGACATGTTTACTATGCTATGTTCATACACACAAACTCAGATATGAAGTTTCAGTTAAGATATGTAATTCTGTTAGTGACAGTTACAGTTCTCGAGGAATAACGGTTTAAGGCTGACACATGTAATGTGTTGATCGAGTTGTGCCTATCTTTAGGATATGCGTGTGTATATTCATGATGAGTTATGATTTTTTGATATTAATCTAAATGCGCCAAATGTGTTTCAAGAAGATTGCAAAGTTATGGTTAAATTGATGAAGCCGACTAAGTGAAGCGACGCGTCTATTCAGTTAGTACTTGTGCGGTTGTAATTATAATTATGTGCTTAGTAGAGCCGACAAGGATGTTAAGAAGAGTTTTCCTATAGGTCCCATGATCTTATACTTGGTGTATGTACTTATAAAAGGTCATTTGTGATAAGAAGAGTTGCAAAAGCCAGAGATTAGAAAAGTAGAGTAGAGTGTTAAAGCAACAGAGCTATATTTATCATATGTTGATAATATAGATATTGAAGTTGAAGCTTTCAGAAT
>MU225785.1:885454-897159 GCA_018584345.1 Thuja plicata
AGGTTCATCTTAGTCATATAAGAATGCCAGTTGAATTTCATTGCCAGATCATCTGTATTGGCGAAGTTATTAAGGATTTACTATTGAGATTTTAGGGTGCAAAACCTTTGAGCTCAATTTTCAGGACATTAGGGGCTCTAGATCGAGGTCAAACCCCTAATTAACTTGCGCTTTGCTAGTCAAACACTGTAGATTGCGATCTCCCCTTTCTGGAAAGTGGTTATAATAGCTAATCAGAGCTACGGTTCAAAAGTTATGGCTTCTGGAAGTTGGGCTACCTAATCTCATGTTTTGTAAATATTTAAAGCCGACCCTTTTGTAATAAAAGTGAAAAATAATTAAATGCTAAGGGTAGTCGACCTTAATGGCTAGATTTCTGGAACCTTCTCAGGCAGTGGAAAATTTCCTATTTAAGGAAGGCCCGTGGTGTTTTCTAGGGCAGTTCTGGGTGGTTATTTGAGGCTTTGTCCTATAGATTATTGTAAGGGATGCCCATGTGGCTTTTCGCATTGTAACTTTGAAGTTTGTAATTCCACATTTGTGGAGCCAATAAGAAGACAATTTTCTGTTCTTGCAAATTTCTATTGTTTCTCTTTGTTTCTGTCGTGTACTTGTGGTATTAAGGGGTGTCCCCTTCATCAAGTGGTATCAGAGCGGTAGTGCCCTTCATCAATAAACAATATAGTTCTTTGTGGGTACTAATTCCCACCGGGGTTTTTACCATTTGGTTTCCCCGTAACCAAATTGATGTGTTGTGTAAAGTGTTATCTGTATGTGCATTTACTTTGCATCAAATTGGATTAATAAGTATAAGATAAAGATTTAAAGTTGCAGATAACTGATTCACCCCCCCCCCTCTCAGTTATCTCTAAAGTATTCTAACAAATATTAGGTGGGTTTTCCTCTGATTGTGCAAATTGAAACTTTTTTGTGACACATTTTACGTCTGGGAGCAACATTGAAACTTTAAATTAATATTTCAAATGAACTCAAATCTTCGTGAAATTTAAAATGGAAGCATTTCACATCAACATATTAGGTGGGTTTTCCTCTGATTGTGCAAAATTGAAAGTTTTTTGTGACACGTTTTATGTCTGGGAGCAAAATTGAAACTCTAAATTAATATTTCAAATGAGCTTCGATCTTCGTGAAATTTAAAATGGAAACATTTGACATCAAAATATTAGGTGGGTTTTCCTCTGATTGAACAAAATTGAAACTTTAAATTAATATTTCAAACGAGCTCTGATCTTTGTGAAATTTAAAATCGAAGCATTTGACATCAAAATATTAAGTGGGTTTTGCTTTGATTTTGCAAAATTGAGAATTTAAATTAATATTTCAATTAAGCTTGGATCTTCATGAAATTTAAAATAGAAGCATTTGACATCAACATATTAGGTGGGTTTCCTCTGATTGAGAAAAAATAAAACTTTAAATTAATATTTCAAACGAGCTTTGATCTTCATGAAATTTAAAATGGAAGTATTTGACATCGAAATATTAGGTGGGTTTTCCTCTGATTGTGCAAAATTGAAACTTTTTTGTGACATGTTTTACGTCCAGGAGCAAAATTGAAACTTTAAATTAATATTTCAAACGAGCTCCGATCTTCGTGAAATTTAAAATGGAAGCATTTGACATCAAAATATTAGGTGGGTTTTCCTTTGATTGAGAAAAATTGAAACTTTAAATTAATATTTCAAATGAGCTTCGATCTTCGTGAAATTTAAAATGGAAGCATTTGACATCAAAATATTAGGTGGGTTTTCCTCTGATTTTTCAAAATTGAAACTTTTTTGTGACACGTTTTACATCCAAGAGCAAAATTCAGAATTTTAAATTACTATTTCAAACGAGCTCCAATCTTCATGAAATTTAAAATAAAAGCATTTGACATCAAAATATTACGTGGGTTTCCCTCTTATCAAGTAAAATTGAAAAAAAAATTGTGACTCGTTTTAAGTCCGGGAGCAAAATTGAGACTTTAAATTAATATTTTAAATGAGCTCCGATCTTCGTGAAATTTAAGATGGAAGCATTTAACATCAAAATATTAGGTGGGTTTTCCTCTGATTATGCAAAACTGAAAATTTTTTGTGACATGTTTTACATCCGGGAGTAAAATTGAAACTTTAAATTAATATTTCAAATGAGCTCCGATCTTTGTGAAATTTAAAATGGAAAGCATTTGACATCAAAATATTAGGCGGGTTTTCGTCTAATTGTGAAAAAAGAAACTTTTTTGTGACACATTTTACATCTGGGAGCAAAATTGAATCTTTAAATTAATATTTCAAAGGAGTTTGGATCTTCATGAGATTTAAGATGGAAGTAATTGACATCAAAATATTAGGTGGGTTTTCCTCTTATAAAGAAAAATTGAAATTTTTTTGTGAAGTTTAAAACAGAAGCATTTGACATCAAAATATTAGGTGGGTTTTCCTCTGATTGTGCAAAATTGAAACTTTTTTGTTACATGTTTTACGTCCAGCAGCAAAATTCAAACTTTAAATTAATATTTCAAATGAGCTCTGATCTTTGTGAATTTTTAAATGGATGCATTTGACATCAAAATATTAGGTGGGTTTTCCTCTGATTGTGCAAAATAAAACTTTTTGTGACACAATTTTACGTCTGGGATAAAAATTGAAACTTTAAATTAATATTTCAAAGGAGGCTAGATTTTTGTGAAATTTAAAATCGAAGCATTTGACATCAAAATATTAGGTGCATTTTCCTCAGATTGTGCAAAATCAAAACTTTTTTGTGACATGTTTTACGTCTGGGAGAAAAATTTAAACTTCAAATTAATATTTCAAACGAGCTCTAATCTTAGTGAAATTAAAAATGGAAGCATTTGACATCAAAATATTAGGTGTGTTTTCCTCTGATTGTGCAAAATTAATGCTTTATTGTGACACGTTTTACGCCTGGGACCAAAATTGAAACTTAAAATTTATATTTCAAATGTGCTTAGTTCTTCGTGAAATTTAAAAGGGAAGCAATTGACATCAAAATATTAGGTGGGTTTTCCTCTGATTGTGCAAAATTGAAACTTTAAATTAATATTTCAAACGAGCTCCGACCTTCGTGAAAATTTAAATTAATATTTCAAACAAGCTCAGATCTTTTTGAAATTTAAAATGGAAGCATTTGACATCAAAATAGTAGGTGGGTTTTCGTTTTATTGTCCTAAATTGAAATTTTTTTGTGACACATTTTACGACTGGGAGGAAAATTGAAACTTTAAATTAATATATCAAATGAGCTTAGATCTTCATGAAATTTTAAATGGAAGTATTTGACATCAAAATATTAGGTGGGTTTTCCTCTGATTGAGCAAAATTGAAACTTTAAATTTATATTTCAAATGAGCTCTGAACTTCATGAAATTTAAAATAGACGCATTTGACATCAAAATATTAGGTGTGTTTTCCTCTGATTGTGCAAAGTTGAAACTTTTTTGTGACACATTTTACATCTCGGAGCAAAATTGAAACTTTAAATTTATATTTCAAATGAGCTCAGATCTTCATGAAATTTAAAAAAGAAGCATTTCACATCCAAATATTAGGTGGGGTTTCCTCTGATTGTCCAAAATTGAAACTTTTTGTGACATGTTTTATGTTCAGGAGAAAAATTAAAACTTTAAATTAATATTTCAAACCAGCTCTGATCTTTGTGAAATTTAAAATGGAAGTATTTGACATCAAAATATTACATGGGTTTTCCTCTGATTGTGCAAAATTGAAACTTTTTTGTGACACAATTTATATCCGGGAGCAAAATTGAAACTTTAAATTAATATTTTAAACGAGCTACGATCTTCATGAAATTTAAAATGGAAGCATTTGACATCAATATATTAGGTGGGTTTTCCTATGATTATGAAAAATGAAACTTTTTTGTGCTACATTTTACATCTGGGAGAAAAATTGAAACTTTAAATTAATATTTCAAATGAGTTTGGATCTTTGTGAAATTTAAGATGGACACATTTGACATCAAAATATTAGGTGGGTTTTCCTCTGATTGTGTAAAATTCAAGTTTTTTTGTTACATGTTTTATGTCTGGGAGAAAAATTGAAACTTTAAATTAATATTTCAAATGAGCTTGGATCTTTGTGAAATTTAAAATGGAAGCATTTTACATCAAAATATTAGGTGGGTTTTCCTCTGATTGTGCAAAATTGAAACTTTAAATTAATATTTCAAACAATCTCGGATCTTCGTGAAATTTAAAATGGAAGCATTTGACATCAAAATATTAGGTGGGTTTTCCTCTGATTGAGCGAAATTGAAACTTTAAATTAATATTTCAAACGAGCTTGGATCTTCATGAAATTTAAAATGGAAGCATTTGACATCAAAATATTAGGTGGGTTTTCCTCTAATTTTGGTAAATTGAAACTTTAAATTAATATTTCAAACAAGCTCAGATCTTCGTGAAATTTAAAATGGAAGCATTTGACATCAAAATATTAGGCAGGTTTTCCTCTGATTGAGAAAAATTGAAACTTTAAATTAATATTTCAAACGAGCTCCGATATTCATGAAATTTAAAATGGAAGCATTTGACATCAAAATATTAGATGAGTTTTCTTCTGATTGTGCAAAATTGAAACTTTTTTGTGCCACATTTTACGTCCGAGAGATAAATTAAAACTTTAAAATAATATTTCAAACAAGCTCTGATCTTTGTGAAATTTAAAATGGAAGTATTTGACACCAAAATATTAGGTGGGTTTTCCTCTGATTGTGGAAATTGAAACTTTTTTGTGACACATTTTACGTTTGGGAGCAAAATTGAAACTTTAAATTAATATTTCAAACGAGCTCAGATCTTCATGAAATTTAAAATGGAAGCATTTGATATCAAAATATTAGGTTGGTTTTCCTCTTATTGTGCAAAATTGAAACTTTTTGTGACAGGTTTTATGTCCAGGAGCAAAATTGAAACTTTAAATTAATATTTCAAATGAGCTCCGATCTTCGTGAAATTTAAAATGGAAACATTTAACATCAAAATATTAGGTTGGTTTTCCTCTGATTGAACAAAATTGAAACTTTAAATTAATGTTTCAAACGAGCTCTCATCTTTGTGAAATTTAAAATCGGAGCATTTGACATCAAAATATTAAGTGGGTTTTACTCTGATTGTGCAAAATTGAAAATTTAAATTAATATTTCAAATAAGCTCGGATCTTCATGAAATTTAAAATAGAAGCATTTCACATCAACATATTAGGTGGGTTTTCCTCTGATTGAGGAAAAATGAAACTTTAAATTAATATTTCAAACAAGCTTTGATCTTCGTGAAATTTAAAATGGAAGCAATTGACATCAAAATATTAGGTGGGTTTTTCTCTGATTGTGCAAAATTGAAACTTTTTTGTGACATGTTTTACGTGTGGGAGCAAAATTTAAACTTTAAATTAATATTTCAAACGAGCTCTGGTCTTCATGAAATTTAAAATGGAAGCATTTGAAATCAAAATATTAGGTGGGTTTTCCTTTGATTGAGATAAATTGAAACTTTAAATTAATATTTCAAATGAGCTTTGATCTTCGTGAAATTTAAAATGGAAGGATTTGACATCAAAATATTAGGTGGGTTTTCCTCTGATTGTGCAAAATTGAAACTTTTTTGTAACACATTTTACATCTTGGAGAAAAATTTAGACTTTAAATTACTATTTCAAATGAGCTCCAATCTTCATGAAATTTAAAATAAAAGCATTTGACATCAAAATATTACGTGGGTTTTCCTTTTATTAAGAAAAATTGAAAATATTTTGTGACTCGTTTTAATTTCGGGAGCAAAATTGAGACTTTAAATTAATATTTCAAATGAGCTCCGATCTTCATGAAATTTAATATGGAAGCATTTGACATCAAAATATTAGGTGGGTTTTCCTCTGATTGCGCAAAATTGAAGCTTTTTTGTGACACGTTTTACGTCTTGGAGCAAAATTAAAACTTTAAATAAATATTTCAAATGAGCTCGAATCTTCGTGAAATTTAAAATGGAAGCATTTGACATCAAAATATTAGGTGGGTTTTCCTCTGATTGAGCAAAATTGAAACTTTAAATTAATGTTTCAAACAAGCTCAGATCTTCATGAAATTTAAAATGGAAGCATTTGATATCAAAATATTAGGTGTGTTTTCCTTTGATTGTGCAAAATTGAAACTTTGAATTAATATTTCAAACAAGCTTGGATCTTCGTGAAATTTAAAATGGAAGAATTGACATCAAAATATTAGGTGGGTTTTCTTGTAATTGAGAAAAATTAAAACTTTAAATTAATATTTCAAACGAACTCTGATCTTCGTGAAATTTCAAATGGAAGCATTTGACATCAAAAAATTAGGTGGGTTGTCCTTTGATTGTGCAAAATTGAAATTTTTTTGTGACATGTTTTACATCTGGGAGAAAAATTGAAACTTTAAAATAATATTTGAAATGAGCTCCGATCTTCTTGAAATTTAAAATGGAAGCATTTGACATCAAAATATTATGTGAGTTTTCCTCTGATTGTGCAAAATGAAACTTTTTTGTGACACATTTTACGTTTGGGAGCAAAATTGAGACATTAAATAAATATTTCAAACGAGCTTCTATCTTTGTGAAATTTAAAATGAAAGCATTTGACATCAAAATATTAGGTGGGTTTTGGTGATTATGCAAAGTTAAAAAAATTTTGTGACACGTTTTACATCTGGGAGAAAAATTGAAACTTTAAACTAATATTTCAAACGAGCTCGGATCTTCATGAAATTTAAAATGGAAGCATTTTACATGAAAATATTAGGTGGTTTTTTCTCCGATTGAGCAAAATTAAAATTTTAAATTAGTATTTCAAATGAGCTTTGATCTTCATGAAATTTAAAATGGAAGCATTTGACATCAAAATATTAGGTGGGTTTTCCTCTGATTGTGCAAAATTGAAACTTTTAATTAATATTTCAAACGAGCTTTGATCTTCATGAAATTTAAAATCAGAGCATTTGACATCAAAATATTAGGTGGGTTTTCCTCTTGTAAGAAAAATTGAAATTTTTTTGTTCCACGTTTTAAGTCCGCGAGAAAAATTGAGACTTTAAATTAATATTTCAAACGAGCTTCAATCTTCATGAAATTCAAAATGGAAGCATTTGATATCAAAATATTCTGTTGGTTTTCCTCTGATTATGAAAAATTGAAACTTTTTTGTAACACATTTTACATCCGGGAGCAAAATTGAAATGTTAAATTATTATTTCAAACAAGCTCTGATCTTTATGAAATTTATAATGGAAGCATTTGACATCAAAATATTAGGTGGGTTTTTCTCTAATTGTGAAAAAGGAAACTTTTTTGTGACACATTTTACGTCTGGGAGCAAAATTGTAACTTTAAATTAATATTTCAAACGAGTTTGGATCTTCGTGAATTTTAAGATGGAAGCATTTGACATCAAAATATTAGGTGGTTTTTCCTTTGATTGTGCAAAATTGAAGCTTTTTTGTGACACATTTTATGTCTGGCAGCAAAATTAAAACTTTAAATTAATATTTCAAATGAGCTCGGATCTTCGTGAAATTTAAAATGGAAGCATTTGATATCAAAATATTAGGTGGGATTTCCTAAGATTGTGCAAAACTAAAACTTTAAATTAAAATTTCAAATTAGCTCGGATCTTCGTGAAATTTAAAATGGATGTATTTGCATCAAAATATTAGGTGGGTTTTCCTCTGATCGAGCAAAATTGAAACTTTAAATTAATGTTTCAAACAAGCTTAGATCTTTGTGAAATTTAAAATGGAAGCATTTGACATCAAAATATTAGGTGGGTTTTCCTCTAATTGTGCATAATTGAAACTTTGAATTAATATTTAAAACAAGCTCGGATCTTCGTGAAATGTAAAATGGAAGCATTGACATCAAAATATTAGGTGGGTTTTGCTCTAATTGAGAAAAATTGAAACTTTAGATTAATATTTCAAATGAGCTCCAATCTTTGTGAAATTTAAAATAGAAGCATTTGACGTCAAAATATTAGGTGGCTTTTCCTCTAATTGTGCAAAATTGAAAATTTTTTGTGACAGGTTTTATGTCCGGGAGAAAAATTGAAACTTTAAATTAATATTTCAAATGAGCTCTGATCTTCTTGAAATTTAAAATGGAAGCATTTGACATCAAAATATTAGGTGAGTTTTCCTCTGATTGTGCAAAATTGAAACTTTTTTGTGACACATTTTACGTACGGGAGCAAAATTGAAACTTTAAATTGATATTTCAAATGAGCTCCAATCTTTGTGAAATTTAAAATGGAAGCATTTGACATAAAAATATTAGGTGGGTTTTCCTCTGATTGAGAAAAATTGAAACTTTAAATTAATATTTCAAATGAGCTCCGATCTTCATGAAATTTAAAATGGAAGCATTTGACAAAAATATTTGGTGGGTTTTCCTCTGATTGAGCAAAATTGAAACTTTAAATTAATATTTCAAACAAGCTCTGATCTTTGTGAAATTTAAAATGGAAGCATTTGACATCAAAATATTAGGTGGGTTTTTCCTCTGATTGTACAAAATTTGAAACTTTTTTGTGATAAGTTTTACGTCCGGGACCAAAATTGAAACTTTAGATTAACATTTCAAATGAGCTCCGATCTTCCTGAAATTTAAAATGGAAGAATTTTGACATCAAAATATTAGGTGAGTTTTTGTATAATTATGCAAAATATAACTTTTTTGTGACACATTTTACGTCGGGGAGAAAAATTGAAACTTTAAATTAATATTTCATACGAGCTCGGATCTTCATGAAATTTAAAATGGAAGCATTTGAAATCAAAATATCAGGTGGGTTTTCCTTTGATTGTGCAAAATTGAAACTTTTTTGTGACACATTTTATGTCCAGGAGCAAAATTAAAACTTTAAATTGATATTTAAAATGAGCTTCGATCTTTGTGAAATTTAAAATGGAAGAATTTGACATCAAAATACTAGGTGGGTTTTTCTTTGACAATGCAAAATTGAAACTTTAATTTAATATTTCAAACAAGCTCGGATCTTCATGAAATTTAAAATGCAAGCATTTGACATGAAAATATTAGGTGGGTTTTCCTTTGATTGAGAAAAATTGAATTTTTATATAAATATTTCAAACAAGCTCTGATCTTCCTGAAGTTTAAAATGGAAGCATTTGACATCAAAATATTAGGTGGGTTTTCCTCCGATTGTGTAAAATTGAAACTTTTTTGTGACATGTTTTACGTCTGGGAGAAAAATTCAAACTTAAATTAATATTTCAAATGAGCTCCGATCTTCGTGAACTTTTAAATGGATGCATTTGACATCAAAATATTAGGTGGGTTTTCCTCTGATTGTGCAAAATGAAATTTTTTGTGCCACATAATTTTATGTCTAGGATAAAAATTGAAACTTTAAATGAATATTTCAAATGAGCTCAGATGTTTGTGAAATTTAAAATCGAAGCATTTGACATCAAAATATTAGGTGCATTTTCCTTAGATTATGCAAAATCAAAACTTTTTTGTGACACATTTTTACGTCTGGGAGCAAAATTTAAACTTCAAATTAATATTTCAAACGAGCTCCGATCTTAGTGAAATTAAAAATGGAAGCATTTGACATCAAAATATTAGGTGTGTTTTCCTCTGCTTGTGCAAAATTGATGCTTTTTTGTGACACATTTTACACCTAGGACCAAAATTGAAACTTAAAATTTATATTTCAAATGAGCTCAGATCTTCATGAAATTTAAAAGGGAAGCATTTGACATCAAAATATTAGGTGGGGTTTCCTCTAATTGTGCAAAATTGAAACTTTAAATTAATATTTCAAACGAGCTCCGACCTTCGTGAAATTTAAAATGCAAGCATTTGACATCATAATATTAGGTGGGTTTCCTTTGATTGAGCAAAATTGATACTTTAAATTAATATTTTAAATGAGCTTGGATCTTCGTGAAATTTAAAATGGAAGCATTTGACATCAAAATATTAGGTGGGCTTTCCTCTGATTGTGCAAAATTGAAACTTTAAATTAATATTTCAAACAAGCTCAGATCTTTGTAAAATTTAAAATGGAAGCATTTGACATCAAAATATTTGGTGAGTTTTCCTTTGATTGTGAAAAATTGAAACTTTAATTAATATTTCAAACAAGCTCTAATCTTCCTCAAATTTAAAATAGAAGCATTTGGCATGAAAATATTAGGTGGGTTTTCCTCTAATTGTGCAAAATTGAAACTTTTTTGTGACACATTTTACGTCTGGGAGCAAAATTAAAACTTTAAATTAATATTTCAAATGAGCTCTGATCTTTGTGAAATTTAAAATGGAAGCATTTGACATCAAAATATTAGGTGGGTTTTCCTCTCATTGTGCAAAATAAAATCTTTCTGTGACACATTTTACATTTGTGAGAAAAATTGAAACTTTAAATTAATATTTCAAACGAGCTTGGATCTTCATGAAATTTAAAATGGAAGCATTTGATATCAAAATATTAGGTGGGTTTTCCTTTGATTGTGAAAAATTGAAACTTTTTTGTGACACTTTTTATGTCTGAGAGAAAAATTGAAACTTTAAATTAATATTTCAAATGAGCTCGGATCTTCATGAAATTTAAAATGGAAGCATTTGACATCAAAATATTAGGTGGGTTTTCCTCTGATTGAGAAAAAATGAAACTTTAAATTAATATTTCAAACGAGCTTCGATCTTCATGAAATTTAAAATGGAAGCATTTGACATTAAAATATTAGGTGGGTTTTCGTCTGATTGTGCAAAATTGAAACTTTTTGTGAAATGTTTTATGTCTGGGAGCAAAATTGAAACTTTAAATTAATATTTGAAATGAGTTCCGATCTTCATGAAATTTAAAATGGAAGCATTTGACATCAAAATATTAGATGGATTTTACTTTGATTGTGCAAAATGAAAATTTTTTGTTACACATTTTACATCTGGGAGGAAAATTGAAACTTTAAGTTAATATTTCAAACGAGCTCGAATCTTCATGAAATTTAAAATGGAAGCAGCTGACTACAAAATATTAGGTTGGTTTTCCTCTGATTGTGCAAAATTGAAACTTTTTTGGGACACGTTTTAGGTCCGGGAGAAAAATTGAAACTTTGAATTAATATTTCAAATGAGCTCTAATGTTTGTGAAATTTAAACTGGAAGCATTTGACATCTAAATATTAGGTGGATTTTCCTTTGATTGTGCAAAATTTAAGCTTTTTTGTGATACATTTTTACATCTGGGAACAAAACTAAAACTATAAATTAATATTTCAAATGAGCTCGAATCTTCATGAAATTTAAAATGGAAGCATTTGACATCAAAATATCAGGTGGGTTTTCCTCTGATTTTGCAAAATTTAAAGTTTAAATTAATATTTCAAACGAGCTCAGATCTTCGTGAAAGTTAAAATGGAAGCATTATTGTTAGAATTAATCTTTCCTTGATTGAAAATATGTATTTAAAAGGATAAACCAAGGTATCCTTATTTGTATTTTTCCTCTAGTCCAAGTAGGAGGACATGTCACTATTTAGTATTTCCTTTAATAAGGAAAATAGATATTCCTCCTTAAGAGGAATCACACATTTGTCACACACACAATATGAATGTGGCATTCATAGGAGAAGGGAGTTACATGCAAACTCCTCCACTCATCTCTA
>MU225785.1:903008-930096 GCA_018584345.1 Thuja plicata
ATACCCCTTGATGTAAATCCCCCAAGTAAAGATTAAAGGGGGGTGTTAGAATTAATCTTTCCTTGGTTGAAAATATGTATTTAAAAGGATAAACCAAGGTATCCTTATTTGTATTTGTCCTCTAGTCTAAGTAGGAGGACATGTCACTATTTTGTATTTCCTTTAATAAGGAAAATAGATATTCCTCCTTCAGAGGAATCACACATTTTTCACACACACAATATGAATGTGGCATTCATAGGAGAAGGGAGTTACATGCAAACTCCTCCACTCATCTCTACTTAAGAGATGCCTCTCACACACTTGATTCAATAATCTTCTCCTTTCTCTCAATTCTTCTCTCAATCTCTCATTGCTCTCATTATTGTATTGAGCTTATTGCTCTCATCCATAGGCTTTTTTTGCCATATTCTTATTATTCACAAAGGGGTTTTTCTTTTCTTTTCCCCTTACCAAAATCTCTTGGCTCTTTGTTGGATTCTTGGAGTTTCTCATGTGCTTGGTGATTGATCTTGAAAACTTTATCTCACATTTGGCTTATGGTAAAATCATTCTTGCATTTCATTTTCTTGGATTACTTCATATTCTTGTTTTCATTCTTTTAATACTTCTAACAATTATACATAAAAATATTGGGTGGGTTTTCCTCTGATTGAGAAAAATTGAAAATTTAAATTAATATTTCAAACGAGCTCTGACCTTCATGAAATTTAAAATGGAAGCATTTAACATCAAAATATTAGGTGGGTTTTCATCTTATTGTGCAAAATTGAAACTTTTTTGTCACACATTTTACGTCCAGAAGAAAAATTGAAACTTTAAATTAATATTTCAAAAGAGCTCCAATCTTTGTGAAATTTAAAATGGAAGCATTTGACTGATGACATGTAACTGGTTGAATGTTTGAAGATGTTAATTTGATGATCAAGCAAGGCATTAAATTAGTTAATGTATTATATTGTCATTGATGCCAAATTAATATAATTTGTATGGTCATGGAGATACTGCCAAAGACTTCAAAGAACTCGTGAATCAAGGCTATGCTATCAGTAATGCATACAAGTCAAATATTCACTAATTGACTATATACACCAATAGAGTGCACCTGATAGTTAGAGTAAAAGAGTAGAGTCACAGTGTTACCTGATGAGCTAATGCACAACATTACCGACGAGCAGAGTTACAGTGTTTCCTGATGAGGAAAACACAATGTAACCCAATGGACAAAATTTTAGTGTTTCCCGATGGAGAAGACAAGGACGGAGATCCCGATGACAACTGAATTCACATCGACAAAATAGATAGTTAGCACCGATGACTAACTGAAGTGTTTAGTGACAGAATAGAAAGTTTAGAAAATGAAAAAATGCTTAGTTGTCAAGAGCTAAAGATAGAGTTAACTAATACTTATCATTGTTTTAATCATCCAGATAAATTTGGAGATAAGTAATTGATTTAAAGCTGCTTTGTCCAATTGGCAAGAATATCTCTACAAGATCAGACTGGAGATTTTCTTTAAATCTATTGGTAAAGATTGTTGAACATGCCAAGATCAAGAAAGCCAAGAAAAGAGGAAATAATGTCTATAATAGAAAAATCCAATTCATTAAAAATTGTGGGGTGAACAAGAGAAGAGGAGAGATGCTAAAGGAAATTTCAAGGAGAAGAAAGTCTTCTTTCAATTCTGATCAACAAGATGATGAAAGAGCTAGATTCTGCAGACACCGATGAACAGTGAGACAAGCATCACAAAGTAGAACAAGTGTGGAGCAAAGGTATACTTGATTATACTGATCAGAAAGGTAATGGACCTACAATAGATCTAAATATCTACAATTGAGTTGTATGTATGAATAGATCATTAGTGTTTTAGTTTAACCATTGAATCATACAAGTCTCTTGACCGAGAAGGACTTAAAAGTATTTTTCAATTGAGATACATCCCAAGGAGTATCAAAAAGTTTGATCATGAAAGTAGCATTGGATATGCCCGATACCTATTGACAGGCCAAGTGAGTGTTTGATCAAGGATGGTAGCATTAGATTCCAGATACTAGGTGAAAAACATCTTTTAAATCATCTAACAAGATCACACCTAACAATGTGTTTGTAACTTTTAACAGGGTTGGCTCTTAACAGAGCTCACTTTAGAAGAGTGAAAATTTAGGGTACTGATCCCAATGGTTTTTCCCTTAACAGGGTTTCCACATTAAAAATCCATGTGTTATGTGTGTATGATTCATTTCTTTACTATTTTACATCTTACATAGTTAACTTTGGATTGATCGGTATACTCTACATATTTACTGTATTTCAGTAAATAGATGACTGCTTATCGGTAAACATACAAAAGAAGGTTTAAGAAAGCAATTTGACAAGTAGTAAATTGTTATAAGTATTTCAAGGCATTAATCTTGTAGGATAGAAGATAACTAGAGGCATAATCTATGGTTATAAGTTTAAAGGGTTGATTTAAGGATTAATTTTTGAGGCCATTGATTCAACCCCCTCCCCCTCTTAGTTATTAATAACAATTGGTATTAGAGCTTGTGTTCTTAGAAAGGAAGGTTTCAAGACCTAAGCTAAAGATCACAAGATGAATAGACAAGATGTGCCCAAATTGACCAAAGATAATTTTGCTTCATGGCAGAGTAGAATAAGAATCCACTTATTAGGTATTGATAATGATGTTACTCAATACTTAGATACTGAATATGTGTTTCCTGCATGAGCACCAACAGTTGAACAATTGAGAGAGAATCATGAACACAACTTCATGATGATAGAGATTGCTTCCTCACTCACCAATGCTGAATTTGAAGATGTCAAAACGTGGAAGACTGCAAAGAATATGTGGGACAATTTGAAGCTTGTACATGGTGGTGACAAGAATGTTTTGAGAGCCAAGGCATAAAGCCTTAGAGGAAAGTTTGATGATCTCAAAATGAAAGAAGGTGAAAACATGAAACAGTATATCACAAGAATCAAAGAGGTAGTCAATGCTATCTAACGAGTTGGAGGTGTACTAGAAGAAGATACAGTGTAAGTAAAATTCTAAGAACTTTATTGCCTACTTATGCTATTAGAGTTTCTGCCATTCAAGAAATGAGAGCAGTAGCAAATAACAATGTTACTCTAGATAGTTTGATTGGAAGACTAATTTTATTTGAGATGAATAACTTTGATAATAGTGTCTTACCAAATATAGAGTTTGCATTCAAAAATTGTATGAAAATAAGTAAATCAAGTCATAAAAACACTATGAGAAAAGATAGTGATAGTGAAAGTGAAGAGGATGATCTTGATGAAATTAAAGCACTTATGGCTAGAAGAATGCAGAGAGGAAAAGGTAAATACAAAGGTAAATTACCACTTGTTTTTTTTAATTGTAAAGAGATTGGACACTTTGCTGCAAGATGTACTAATAGAAGAAAAGATGACAGAATTAATGATAGATCATTTGAGAAGAAGTCTGATAGAGGTGATTACAAAAGCTACCAAAATTAGAAAGAAGAGATACCTAAGACTATAAGGAAAAAGGAAAGAAGGCCAGTTACCTAGAAAAATGCAAAGATGATGACACTAAAACTGAATCTGATGAAGACATCAAGATGGTGTTTGTAGCAGTGAAAGATGATTCAGATGATGATGAAGAAAGATATGTAGAAACAACTCTCATATATAAGGATAGTAAAAAATGATGTTTGGATCATAGATAGTGGCTGCACTCACCTCATGACTAGTGATAAGCAAAATTTTGAGACTTTTGAATACTATAAAGGTGGTTTAGTAAGAATGGGTAATGATACACCTTGTCCAGTTGAAGGTAGAGGAACAATGATGTTGAATAACCAGATAAAATATGAAAATGTTTATTGGGTAAATGGATTGAATTATAATCTATTGAGTGTTTCTCAGTTGAATAATTTAGTTCACAAAGCAGTATTTGAAAATAAGAAGGAAGAGATCTTCAATAAATCAAGAAATCTGATTGGTACCGGTGAGCAGACAAAAGGTAACTTATTCTATCTGAATGATACTATCACCACTTGTTTGATTGCTACAAATGAAGACATATGGTTGTAGCATAAAATATTATGTCATGTGAACTTTGACAACATGATAAAGATAAGAAAAAAGAGAAATGTCAGAGGCTTATCGACGATGACCAAGCCTGACAACGTCATGTGTAAGAACTATAAAAAAGGTAAGATGACAAAGTCTATTTTTAAAAGAAAGACCCATACATCTTATGCAATTCTAGAATTAGTCCATACTAATTTATGTGGATTGATGAGGACAAAGAGTTATTATGGAGATAGATATTTTATTCTCTTTGTTGATGACTTTTTTAGAATGATGACAGTTATATTTCTAAAAGATAAATTAGAAGAATTCAAGATGTTTAAATGGTACAAAGAAATGGTTGAGAAACAAAGTGGTAAGGAACTAAAATTCTTAAGATCAGATAGAGGGGGGGAATTCAGTTCAGATGAAGTCACTAACTTTTGTAATGAGCATGGAATCAAAAGACAAGTCTTTGCACCAAGAACACCATAGCAGAATGGAATTGCTGAAAGAAGGAACAGATCCATAGTTGATTGTGCAAAGACACTGATGATAGAGAAAGGCATCACCAAAATATTCTTGAGAGAATTTGTCAGTACTGTTGTTTACACATTGAACATAGTACAATTGAAGAAAGACACCAAAAAAACACCTTATGAGCTTTGGTATGGATACACACCCAATGTAAGTTATTTCAAAAATTTTGGTAGTCAATGTTATATCTTAAAAGATGATAGAAATGGAAAACTTGACTCCAAGAGTGATGAATGAATCTTTCTAGGGTATTCCACCAAGAGCAAGGCTTATAAATGTCTCAATAAAGCCTCTAACAAGATTATTGAAAGTACAAATGTAAAGATAGATGAATTTGCAGAGAAGAATGAAAAGGAAAGCACTAAAGAACTAGAGGTATAAAATAGGTTTACTTAAAATGAGAAACCTGACACTATACCCAACCAACAATATAGAGCTCCTGAGCAATAGATCATTGCACTTGAGCATCAGGCTGCAAATACTGATAATCAGTATATTGCTCAAGATGATGCATAAAGTGATGGAGAACAAAATGAAGAACAAAATGATGATGATAGATAAAGGATTGAACCTATACTTGCAAGATATGTAAGAAGGAACATCCATAGGACTAGATCATTGGAGATAAGAAAGCTGGTATGAGAACCAGAAGTAAGTCTCTAATTACAAGATGTCTTATCTGTGATTTTGAGCCCAAATCTATCAATGCTGCACTAGATAATGATGAATGGATAAATTCTATAAATGAGGAGATTGAGCAGATAGAGAAAAAAAAGACATGGACACTTGTACTAAGATCAGTTGAAAAGAATGTCATCGGTACAAAATGGATATTCAGGAATAAGCTAAATGAAAATGGAGAAGTCACCAGAAATAAAGCAAGACTAGTATGCAAGGGGTATGCACAAGAAAAAGGGACTGACTATGGAGAAACCTTTGCACCCATTGCTAAACTTGAAGGAGTAAGAATATTGCTTACTTATGCTGCATATAAAGGCTTCAAGGTATAATAAATGGATGTCAAGTCTACATTCCTAAATGGAATACTTGAGGAAGAGGTATACATTGAGAAACCTGAAGGGTTTTTTGATCCAAACAAGAGGAACACGGTATGTAGGCTACAAAAAGCCTTGTATGGATTGAAATAGGCACCCCAAGAATGGTATGAAAGAATTCATTCCTATCTTATAAGTATTGGAGTTGTAAGGACTAGTGAAAACAACAATCTTTATTTAAAGGAAGATGCTGATGCTAACATTTTGATTGTTGAGATATTTTTTGATGACATCATATTTGTAGGCAATGATATTCTATGAAAATCATTTGCAAATGAGATGAGCAAAGAGTTTGAGATGTCTATGTTTGGAGAGATCAAGTTCTTTCTTGGTTTGTAGATCATGCAACAAGATGAAGGTATTTTCATTACACAATCCAAGTACATCAAAGAAGTACTGAAAATATTCAAGATGGAAGAATCCAAACCAGTTGGAACACCGATGGAAACTGGATGAAAGCTAACAAAGGAGGACAAGTCATCAGAGGTAAATCATAATTTGTACATATCAATGATTGGAAAAATCATGTATGTTGTACATACTAGACCAAATATTGCACATGCAGTAGGAATTGTTGCTATATTTTTTGCTAACCCCAAAGAATCACATATGATTGCTATGAAAAGAATCCTAAGATATCTGAAGAATACTAAGGAATATGGCTTATGGTATAGAAGAGATGGACAATTTGAACTTAAGGTCTTTACCAACGTTGATTGGGATAGATATATTGATGACCGGAAGAACACAACTGTAGTACCATTCTTCAAGGGTGACAGGATTTTCACATGGATCAGCAAGAAACAAGGATGCATCTCACAATCTACTGCAGAGGCATAATATGTTGTTGCTGCTGTAAAGTGCTCAAATATTGCATGGATTAAATAGTTATTGGAAGGTATGCATATGAAAATTCTAGAACTAGTAATTATATATTGTGACAATACCAATGCAATAAAAATTTCCAAGAATCTAGACATGTATACTAAAACAAAGCATATTGCCATCAAGTATCATTATTTGAGAGAACAAGTTCAGGAAAAGGAGGTGATACTTGAGTATGTGCAATAAAAGGAACAATTGGCCGATATCTTCACCAAGCCACTGCCCAAATATGCATTTGAATAATTGAGAAAGAGACTAGGGGTTAGACCCTTGTCTACAAGTCATTAAGATGACTAGAAGGCTACATCAACCTGCATACTATCAAAATATCAATCATGTTGATGCAAGCAGAGAGATGGAATTCAAAGATAAATCTATACACATTAAGGTATTTATCTACTCTAAGAAACAGAGATATTATCGATGAATTGGGAAATCCAAGGAATATATTATGAATAGAAAGGATCCATTTGGCACTAATGTCAAAGGGAGATAGATATTTCATTATCATACTGACAAAGGGAGAGATTATATCCATTATCATCTCAGGGAGAGATTATCCAAAGGGAGAGAAGAAATCAGAAAGGGAGAGAACATACAAAGGGAAAGCAAACATCAAAAAACAAGAACAGTCAAAGGGAGAGAGTTTGACACAGAAGGAGAACACACCACATCAGAGAAAGAAATATTCTACATCTATCTAGTGAAGGGATTGAAGACACATGGAAAGCCGCAAAAATCAAATCAAAGCTATTTGATCTTACCGATAGATAGACATTTGTATTAGTTACATTAGAAAAGCTTGATGAAACTATATATTTCATATTGTATTAGCAATAGTATAGTATGATAATATAGTGTGTTGCCATCAATGCCAAAGGGAGAGATTGATGACATGTAGCTGATTGAATGTTTGAAGATGTTATGTTGATGATCATGCAAGACATTAAATCAGTTAATATATTGTATTGTCATTGATGTCAACTTAATATAATCTATATGGTTATGGAGATATAGCCAAAGACTTCAAAGAACTCATGAATCAAGGATATGCTATCAGTAAAGCATACAAGTCAATTTTTTACTAAGTGACTATATACACCAACGGAGTGCACTCAATAGTTAGAATAAAAGAGTAGAGTCACAGTGTTACCCAACGAGCTAATGCATAGCATTACTGGTGAGCATAGTTACAGTGGTTCCCAATGAGAAAAACACAATGTAACTCGATGGATAGAATTTTAGTGTTTCCCGATGGAGAAGACAATGATGGAGATCATGATGACAACTGAAGTCACACCGATGGAACAGTCAGTTATCACCGATGACTAACTGAACTGTTGATTGATAGAACAAAGAGTTCAGAAAATGACAAAATGATTAGCTATCAAGAGCTAAAGATAGAGTTAACTAATACTTATCATTTTTTTAATCATCCAGATAAATTTGGAGATAAGTAATTGATTTAAAGCTTCCTTTTCTAGTTGGCAAGAAGATCACTATGAGATCAAATTGGGGATTTTCTTTAAAACTATTGGAAAATATTGTTGAACATGCCAAGATCAAGAAAGCCAAGAAAAGAGGAAATCATGTCTATAAGAGACAAACCCAATTCATTATAAATTGTGGGGTGAACAAGAGAAGAGGAGAGATGCTAAAGGAAATCTGAAGGAGAAGAAAGTCTTCTTTTAGTTCTGATCAACAAGCTAATGAAAGAGCTAGATTCTGCAGACACCGACGAACAGTGAGACAAGCATCATAGAGTAGAACAAGTGTGGAGCAAAGGTATACTTGATTATATTGATCAAAAAGGTAATGGACCTACAATAGATCTGAAAATATGCAATTGAGTTGTATGTATGAATAGATCATTAGTGTTTCAGTTTAACCATTGAAGCATATAAGTGTGTTAACTGAGAAGGACTTAAAAGTTGTTTTGAAATGAGATACATCCCAAGGAGTATCAAAAAGTTTGATCATGAAAGTAGCATTGGATATTCCCGATACCCATTGATAGGCCAAGTGAGTGTTTGATCAAAGATGGTAGCATTAGATGCCAGATACTAGGTGAAAAACTATCATTTAAATCATGTAAAAAGGTCACACCTAATAGTGTGTTTGTAACCTTTAAAAGGGTTGGCTCTTAACAGGGCTCACTTCAGAAGAATGAAAATTTGGGGTACCAGTCCCAGTTGTTTTTCTCTTAACAGGGTTTCCATGTTAAAAATACATGTGTTATGTGTGTATGATTCATTTCTTTATTATTTTTCATCTTACATAGTTAACTCTGGATTGATCGGTATACTTTGCATATTTACTATGTTTTAGTAAATAGATGACTTCTTATCAGTAAACATACAGAAGAAGGTTTAAGAAAGCAATTTGACAAGTAGTAAATTGTTATAAGTATTTCAAGGCATTCATCTTGTAGGACAAAAGATAACTAGAGGCATAATCTGTGATTATAAGTTTAAAGGGTTTATTTAAGGATTAATTTTTGAGGCCACTGATTCACTCCCCACCTCTCAGTTATTACTAACATTTGACATCAAAATATTAGGTGGGTTTACCTCTGATTGTGCAAAATAAAACTTTTTTGAGACACATTTTATGTCTGGGAGCAAAATTGAAACTTTAAATTAATATTTTAAATGAGCTCCAATCTTCCTAAAATTTAAAATGGAAGCATTTGACATCAAAATATTAGGTGGGTATTCTTTTGATTGTGCAAAATTGAAACATGTTTGTGACACATTTTACGTCCAGGAGCAAAATTGAAACTTCAAATTAATATTTCAAATGAGCTCTGATCTTTGTGAAATTCAAAATGGAAGCATTTGACATCAAAATATTAGGTGGGTTTTCCTCTAATTCTACAAAATTAAATCCTTTTTGTGACACATTTTACTTCCGAGAGAAAAATTGAAACTTTAAATTAATATTTCAAACAAGCACAAATCTTTGTGATATTTAAAATGGAAGCATTTGACATCAAAATATTAGGTGGGTTTTCCTCTGATTTGGGTAAAATTGAAAGTTTAAATTAATATTTTAAACGAGCTCGAATCTTTGTGAAAGTTAAAATGGAAGCATTATACATCAAAATTATAGGTGGGTTTTCCTCTGATTGAGCAAAATTGAAACTTTAAATGAGCTCCGATCTTAATGAAATATAAAATGGAAGCATTTGACATCAAAATATTATGTGGGTTTTTCTCTTATTGTGCAAAATTGAAACTTTTTTGTGACACGTTTTACGTCCGGGAGAAAAATTGAAAATTTAAATTAATATTTCAAATGAGCTCCGATCTTTGTTAAATTTAAAATGGAAGCATTTGACATCAACATATTAGGTGGGTTTACCTTTGATTGTGCAAAATGAAACTTTTTTGTGACACATTTTACGTCTGGGAGCAAAATTGAAACTTTAAATTAATATTTCAAACGAGCTCAGATCTTTGTGAAATTTAAAATGGAAGCATTTGAAATCAAAATATTAGGTGGGTTTTCCTCTGATTGAAAAAAGTTGAAATTTTAAATTAATATTTCAAATGAGCTCCGATCTTCATGAAATTTAAATTGGAAGCATTTGACATCAAAATATTAGGTGGGTTTTCCACTGATTGTGTAAAAATGAAACTTGAAATTAATATTTCAAATGAGCTCAAATCTCTATGAAATTTAAAATAGAAGCATTTGACATCAAAATATTAGGTGGGTTTTCCTCTAATCGAGCAAAATTGAAACCTTAAATTAATATTTCAAATGAGATTTGATCTTCATGAAATTTAAAATGGAAGCATTTGACATTAAAATATTAGGTGGGTTTTCCTCTGATTGTGTAAAACTAAAAATTTAAATTAATATTTTGATGTCAAATGCTTCCAATTTAAAATAGAAGCATTTGACATCAAAATATTAGGTGGGTTTTCCTCTGATTGAGAAAAATTGAAATTTTAAATTAATATTTCAAATGAGCTACGATGTTCGTGAAATTTAAATGGAAGCATTTGATATCAAAATATTAGGTGGGTTTACCTCATATTGTGCAAAATTGAAAATTTTTTGGGACATGTTTTACGTCTGGGAGAAAAATTGAAACTTTAAATTAATATTTCAAACGAGCTCAGATCTTCATGAAATTTAAAATGGAAGCATTTTGACATTAAAATATTAGGTGGGTTTTCCTCTGATTGAGAAAAATTGAAACTTTCAATTAATATTTAAAAGGAGCTTCGATCTTCATGAAATTTAAATTGGAAGCTTTTGACATCAAAATATTAGGTGGGTTTTCCTCTGATTGAGAAAAATTGAAAGTTTAAATTAATATTTCAAATGAGCTTTGATGTTCATGAAATTTAAAAAGGAAGCATTTGACATCAAAATATTAGGTGGGTTTACCTCTGATTGTGCAAAATTGAAACTTTTTTGGGACACATTTTACGTCCGGGAGAAAAATTGAAACTTTAAATTAATATATCAAACGAGCTCAGATCTTCATGAAATTTAAAATGGAAGCAATTTGACATCAAAATATTAGGTGGGTTTTCCTCTAATTGAGAAAAATTTAAACTTTAAATTAATATTTCAAACAAGCTCTGATCTTCATGAAATTTAAATTGGAAGCATTTGACATCAAAATATTAGGTGGGTTTTCCACGGATTGTGTGAAATTGAAACTTGAAATTAATATTTCATACGAGGGCAGATCTCTGTGAAATTTAAAATAGAAGCATTTGACATCAAAATATTAGGTGAGTTTTTGTCTGATTGAGAAAAATTGAAACATTAAATTAATATTTCAAACGAGATCCGATCTTCGTGAAATTTAAAATGGAAGCATTTGACATTAAAATATTAGGTGATTTTTCCTCTAATTGTGTAAAACTAAAACTTTAAATTAATATTTGAAAATTTAAATTAATATTTTGATGTCAAATGCTTTCAATTTAAAATAGAAGCATATGACATCAAAATTTTAGGTGGGTTTTCCTCTAATTGAGCAAAATTGAAAGTTTAAATTAATATTTCAAATGAGCTCTGATGTTCGTGAAATATAAAATAGAAGCATTTGACATCAAAATATTAGGTGGGTTTACCTCTGATTGTGCAAAATTGAAACATTTTTGTGACACATTTTACATCCGGGAGCAAAATTGAAACTTTAAATTAATATTTCAAACTAGCTCAGATCTTTGTGAAATTTAAAATGGAAGCATTTGACATCAAAATATTAGGTGGGTTTTCCTCTGATTGAGAAAAATTTAAACTTTAAATTAGTATTTCAAACGAGCTCCAATCTTTGTAAAATTTAAATTAGAAGAATTTGACATCAAAATATTAGTTGGGTTTTCCACTGATTGTGTAAAATTGAAACTTGAAATTAATATTTCAAACGAGCTCAGATCTCTGTGAAATTTAAAATAGAAGCATTTGACATCAAAATATTAGGTGGGTTTTCCTCTGATTGAGCAAAATTGAAACTTTAAATTAATGTTTCAAACGAGATCCGATCTTCGTCAAATTTTAAATGGAAGCATTTCACATTAAAATATTAGGTGGGTTTTCCTCTGATTGTGTAAAATTGAAACTTTAAATTATTATTTGAAACTTTAAATTAATATTTTGATGTCAAATGCTTCCAATTTAAAATAGAAGCATTTGACATCAAAATATTAGGTGGGTTTTCCTCTAATTGAGAAAAATTGAAAGTTTAAATTACTATTTAAAACAAGCTTTGATGTTGATGAAATTTAAAATGAAAGCATTTGACTTCAAAATATTAGGTAGGTTTACCTCTGATTGTGTAAAATTGAAACGTTCTTGTGACATATTTTATGTCTGGGAGTAATATTGAAATTTTAAATTAATATTACAAACGAGGTGAAATCTTCATGAAATTTAAAATGGAAGCATTTGGCATAAAAATATTAGGTGGGTTTTCCTCTGATTGAGCAAAATTGAAACTTTAAATTAATATTTTAAACGAGCTCCGATCTTCATGAAATTTAAATTGGAAGCATATTAGGTGGGTTTTCCACTGATTGTGTAAAATTGAAACTTGAAATCAATATTTCAAACGAGCTCGGATCTCCATAAAATTTAAAATAGAAGCATTTGACAGCAAAATATTAGGTGCATTTTCCTCTGATTTAGCAAAATTGAAAAATCAAATTAATATTTCAAACGACATCCGATCTTCATGAAATTTAAAATGCAAGCATTTGAGCTTAAAATATTAGGTAGGTTTTCCTCTGATTGTGTAAAACTGTAACTTAAAATTACTATTTTGATGTCAAATGCTTCAAATTTAAAATCGAAGCATTTGACATCAAAATATTTGGTGGGTTTTCCTTTTATTGATAAAAATTGAAAGTTTAAATTAATATTTCAAATGAGCTCTGATGTTTGTGAAATTTAAAATGGAACCATTTGACATAAAAATGTTAGGTGGGTTTACCTCTGATTGTGCAAAATTGAAACTTTTTTGTGACACATTTTAAATCCGGGAGCAAAATTAGAACTTTAAATTAATATTTCAAACGAGCTCAGATCTTCGGGAAATTTAAAATGGAAGCATTTGACATCAAAATATTAGGTGGGATTTCCTCTAATTGAACAAAATTGAAACTTTGAAATAATATTTCAAAAAAGCTCCAATCTTCATGAATTTTAAATTGGAAGCATTGGATATCAAAATATTAGGTGGGTTTTCCACTGATTGTGTAAAATTGAAACTCAAAATTTATATTTCAAACAAGCTCGGATCTCTGTGAAATTTAAAATAGAAGCATTTGACATCAAAATATTAGGTGGGTTTTCCTCCGATTGAGAAAAATTGAAACTTTGAATTAATATTTCAAATGAGATCTGATCTTCGTGAAATTTAAAATGGAAGCATTTGACATTAAAATATTAGGTGGGTTTTCCTCTGATTGTGTAAAAATGAAACTTTAAATTAATATTTGAAACTTTAAATTAATATTTTACTGTCAAATGCTTCCAATTTAAAATAGAAGCATTTGACATCAAAATATTATGTGGGTTTTCCAGTGATTGAGAAAAACAAAAAGTTTAAATTAATATTTCAAACAAGCACCGATGTTCATGAAATTTAAAATGGAAGCATTTGACATCAAAATATTAGGTGGGCTTACCTCTGATTGAGCAAAATTGAAACTTGAAATTAGCATTTCAAATGAGCTCAGATCTCCGTGAAATTTAAAAAAGAAGTATTTGACATCAAAATATTAGGTGGGTTTTCCTCTGATTGAGCAAAATTGAAACTTTAAATTAATATTTCAAATGAGATCCGATCATCATGAAATTTAAAATGGAACCAGTTGACATCAAAATATTAGGTGGGTTTTCCTTAGATTGTGTAAAACTGAAACTTGAAATTAATATTTGAAACTTGAAATTAATATTTTGATGTCAAATGCTTCCAATTTCAAAATAGAAGCATTTGACAAAAAAATATTAGGTGGGTTTTCCTCTGATTGAGCAAAATTGAAAATTAAATTAATATTTCAAACGAGCTTCAATGTTCATAAAATTTAATATGGAAGCATTTGACATCAAAATATTAGGTGGGTTTACCTCTGATTGTGCAAAATTGAAACATTTTTGTGACAAGTTTTACGTCCGGGAGCAAAATTGAAACTTTAAACTAATATTTCAAATGAGATAAGATCTTTGTGAAATTTAAAATGGAAGCAATTGACATCAAAATATTAGGTGGGATTTCCTCTGATTGAGGAAAATTGGAACTTTAAATTAGTCTTTTAAACGAGCTCCGATCTTCGTGAAATTTAAATTGGAAGCATTTGACATAAAAATATTAGGTGAGTTTTCCACTGATTGTATAAAATTGAAACTTAAAATTAATATTTCAAACAAGCTTAGATCTTTGTGAAATTTAAAATAGGAGCATTTGACATCAAAATATTAGGTGGGCTTTCCTCTGATTGAGCAAAATTGAAACTTAAATTAATATTTCAAACGAGATTCGATCTTCGTGAACTTTAAAATGGAAGCATTTGACATTAAAAGATTAGGTGGGTTTTCCTCTGATTGTGTAAAACTAAAAATTTAAATTATTATTTGAAACATTAAATTAATATTTTCATGTCAAATGCTTCCAATTTAAAATAGAAGCATTTGACATCAAAAGATTAGGTGGGTTTTCCTCTAATTGAGAAAAATTGGAAGTTTAAATTAATATTTCAAACGAGCTCTGATGTTCATAAAATTTAAAATGGAAGCATTTGACACCAAAATATTAGGTGGGTTTACCTCTGATTGTGTAAAATTGAAAATTTTTGTGACACATTTTACGTTCAAGAGAAAAATTGAAACTTTAAATTAATATTTCAAACGAGCTCGAATCTTCGTGAAATTTAAAATGTAAGCATTTGACATCAAAATATTAGGTAGGTTTTCCTTTGATTAAGCAAAATTGAAACTTTAAATTAGTATTTAAAATGAGCTATGATCTTCGTGAAATTTAGATTGGAAGCATTTGACATCAAAATATTAGGTGGGTTTTCCACTGATTCTGTAAAATTGAAACTTGAAATTAAAATATCAAACAACCTCAGATCTCTGTGAAATTTTAAATAGAAGCATTTGACATCAAAATATTTGGTGGGTTTTCCTCTGATTGAGCAAAATTGAAAATTTAAATTAATGTTTCAAACGAGATCTGATCTTTGTGAAATTTAATATGGAAGCATTTGACATTAAAATATTAGTTGGGTTTTACTCTGATTGTGTGAAACTGAAACTTTAAATTAATATTTGAAACTTTAAATTAATATTTTGATGTCAAATGCTTCCAATTTAAAATAGAAACATTTTACATCAAAATATTATTTAGGTTTTCCTCTGATTGAGATAAATTGAAAGTTTAAATTAATATTTCAAATGTGATGAGATGTTCATGAAATTTAAAATGGAAGCATTTGACATCAAAATATTAGGTGGGTTTACCTCTTATTGTGCAAAATTGAAACTTTTTTGTGACATGTTTTACGTCTGGGAGCAAAATTGAAACTTTAAATTAATATTTCAAATAAGCTCAGATCTTCGTGAAATTTAAAGTGGAAGCATTTGACATCAAAATATTAGGTGGGTTTTCCTCTGATTGAGAAAAATTAAAACTTTAAATTCATATTTCAAACGAGCTTCGATCTTCATGAAATTTAAATTCGAAGCATTTGACATCAAAATATTAGGTGGGTTTTCCACTGATTATGTAAAATTGAAACTTGAAATTAATATTTCAAATGAGCTCGAATCTCCATGAAATTTAAAATAGAAGCATTTGACATCAAAATATTAGGTGGGTTTTCCTTTGATTGACCAAAATTGAAACTTAAAATTAATTTTTCAAATGAGCTTTGATGGTCATGAAATTTAAAATAGAAGCATTTGACATCAAAATTTTAGGTGGGTTTACCTCTGATTGTGAAAAATTGAAACTTTTATGTTACACATTTTACCTCTGGGATCAAAATTGAAACTTTAAATTAATATTTCAAACGAGCTCAGATCTTTGTGAAATTTAAAATGGAAGCATTGGACATCAAAATATTAGGTGGGTTTTCCTCTGATTGAGAAAAATTGAAACTTTAAATTAATATTTCAAACGAACTCCGATCTTCATGAAATTTAAATTAGAGGCATGTGACATCAAAATATTAGGTGGGTTTTCCACCGATTATGTAAAATTGAAACTTGAAATTATTTCAAATGAGGTCGAATCTCTGTGAAATTTTAAATAGAAGCATTTAACATCAAAATATTAGGTGGGTTTTCCTCTGATTGAGAAAAATTGAATCTTTAAATTAATATTTCAAATGAGATCTGATTGTTCGTGAAATTTAAAATGGAAGCATTTGACATTAAAATATTAGGTGGGTTTTCCTCTGATTGTGTAAAACTGAAACTTTAAATTAATATTTTGATGTCAAATGCTTCCAATTTAAAATAGAAGCATTTGACATTGAAATATGAGGTGGTTTTTCCTCTTATTGAGAAAAATTGAAAGTTTAAATTAATATTTCAAATGAAATCCGATGTTCATGAAATTTAAAATGGAATCATTTGACATCAAACTATTAGGTGTGTTTACCTCTGATTGTGCAAAATTGAAACTTTTTTGTGACACATTTTACGTCCAGGAGCAAAATTGAAACTTTAAATTAATATTTCAAATGTGCTCAAATCTCCATGAAATTTAAAATAAAAGCATTTGACATCAAAATATTAGCTGGGTTTTCCTCTGATTGAGCAAAATTGAAACTTTAAATTAATATTTCTAATGAGATCCGATCTTTGTGAAATTTAAAATGGAAGTATTTAACATTAAAATATTAGGTGGGTTTTCCTCTGATTGTGTAAAACTCAAACTTTAAAGTAATATTTGAAACTTTAAATTAATATTTTGATGTCAAATACCTCCAATTTAAAACATAAGCATTTGACATCAAAATATTAGGTTGGTTTTCCTCTGATTGAGCAAAATTAAAAGTTTAAATTAATATTTCAAACGAGCTCCAATGTTTGTGAAATTTAATATGGAAGCATTTGACATCAAAATATTAAGTGGGTTTACCTCTGATTGTGCAAAATTGAAACATTTTTGTGACAAGTTTTACGTCTGGGAGCAAAATTGAAACTTTAAATTAATATTTCAAATGAGATCAGATCTTCATGAAATTTAAAATGGAAGCAATTGACATCAAATTATTAGGTGGGTTTTCCTCTGATTGAGGAAAATTGAAACTTTAAATTAATCTTTAAAACGAGCTCTGATCTTCGTGAAATTTACAATGGAAGCATTTGACATCAAAATATTAGGTGGGTTTTCCTCTGATTAAGAAAAATTGAAACTTCAAATTAGCATTTCAAACGAGCTCTAATCTTCATGAAATTTAAAATGGAAGCATTTGACATAAAAAATATTAGGTGGGTTTTCCACTGATTCTATAAAATTGAAACTTGAAATTAAAATTTCAAACGAGCTAAGATCTCCATGAAATTTTAAATAGAAGCTTTTGACATCAAAATATTTGGTGGTTTTTCCTCTGATTGTGTAAAACTAAAACTTTAAATTAATAGTTTGATGTCAAATGCTTCAAAGTTAAAATAGAAGCATTTTACATCAAAATATTAGGTGGGTTTTCCTCTGATTGAGAAAAATTGAAAGTTTAAATTAATATTTAAAATGAGCTTCAATGTTTGTGAAATTTAAAATCGAAGCCTTTGACATCAAAATATTAGGTGGGTTTACCTCTGATTGTGCAAAATTGAAACTTTTTTCTGACATGTTTTACGTCTGGGAGTAAAATTAAAACTTTAAATTAATATTTCAAATGAGCTCAGATCTTCGTGAAATTTAAAATGGAAGCAATTGAAATCAAAATATTAGGTGGGTTTTCCTATGATTGAGAAAAATTAAAACTTTAAATTAATATTTCAAACGATCTTTGATCTTTGTGAAATTCAAATTGGAAGCATTGACATCAAAATATTAGGTGGGTTTTCCACTGATTGTGTAAACTTGAAACTTGAAATTAATATTTCAAACGAGCTTGGATCTTTATGAAATTTAAAATAGAAGCATTTGACATCAAAATATTTGGTGGGTTTTTCTCTTATTGAGAAAAATTGAAACTTTAAATTAAAATTTCAAACGAGATTCGATCTTTGTGAAATATAAAATGGAAGCATTTGACATTAAAATATTAGGTGGGTTTTCCTTTGATTCTGTAAAACTAAAACTTTAAATTAATATTTGAAACTTTAAATTAATATTTTGATGTCAGATGCTTCCAATTTAAAATAGAAGCATTTGACATCAAAATATTAGGTGGGTTTTCCTCTGATTGAGCAAAATTGAAAGTTTGAATTAATATTTCAAATGAGCTCCAATGTTCATGAAATTTAAAATGGAAGCATTTGACACCAAAATATTAGGTGGGTTTACCTCTGATTGTGCAAAATTAAAACTTTTTTGTGACACATATTTCAAATGAGCTCAAATCTTTGTGAAATTTAAAATGGAAGCATTTGACATCAAAATATTAGGTGGGTTTTCCTCTGATTCAGAAAAAATGAAAATTTAAATTAATATTTCAAACGAGCTCCGATCTTCATGAAATTTAAATTGGAAGCATTTGACATCAAAATATTAGGTGGGTTTTCCATTGATTGTGTAAAATTGAAACTCAAAATTAATATTTCAAACAAGCTTGGATCTCCGTGAAATTTAAAATAGAAGCATTTGGAATCAAAATATTAGGTGGGTTTTCTTCTGATTGAGAAAAATTGAAACTTTAATTTAAAATTTCAAACGAGATCTGATCTTCATGAAATTTAAAATGGAGGCATTTGACATTAACATATTAGGTGGATTTTCCTCTGATTGTGTAAAATTGAAACTTTAGATTAATATTTGAAACTTTAAATTAATATTTTGATGTCAAATGCTTCCAATTTAAAATAGAAACATTTGACATCAAGATATTAGGTGGGTTTTTCTCTGATTGAGAAAAATTGAAAGTTTAAATTAATGTGTCAAATGAGCTCCGATGTTCATGAAATTTAAAATGGAAGCATTTGACATCAAAAAATTATGTGGGTTTACCTCTGATTGTGCGAATTTGAAACATTTTTGTGACACATTTTACATTCGGGAGCAAAATTGAAACTTTAAAGTAATATTTCAAACAAGCTCAGATCTTCATGAAATTTAAAATGAAAGCACTTGACATGAAAATATAAGGTGGGCTTTCCTCTAATTGAGAAAAATTGAATCATTAAATAAATATTTCAAATGATTTCCGATATTCATGAAATTTAAATTGGAAGCATTTGACATCAAAATATTAGGTGGGTTTTCCACTGATTGTGTTAAATTTGAATATGAAATTAGTATTTCAAAGGAGCTTGAATCTTCATGAAATTTAAAATAGAAGCATTTGATATCAAAATATTAGGTGGGTTCTCCTCTAATTGAGGAAATTTGAAACTTTAAATTAATATTTCAAACGAGATCTGATCTTCATGAAATTTAAAATGGAAGCATTTGACATTAAAATATTAGGTGGGTTTTCCTCCGATTGTCTAAAAAAGAAACTTTAAATTAATATTTGAAACTTTAAATTAATATTTTGATGTCAAATGCTTCCAATTTGAAATAGAAGCATTTGACATAAAAATATTAGGTGGGTTTTCCTCTGATTGAGCAAAATTGAAATTTTAAATTAATATTTCAAACGAGCTCTGATCTTTGTGAAATTTACAAAGGAAGCATTTGAAATCAAAATATTACGTGGGTTTACCTCTGGTTGTGCAAAATTGAAAGTTTTTTGTGACATGTTTTACGTCTGGTAGCAAAATTGAAAATTTAAATTAATATTTTAAACGAGCTCGGATCTCCATGAAATTTAAAATAGAAGCATTTGATATCAAAATATTAGGTGGGTTCTCCTCTGATTGAGCAAAGTTGAAACTTTAAATTAATATTTCAAACGAGATCTGATCTTCATGAAATTTAAAATGGAAGCATTTGACATTGAAATATTAGGTGGGTTTTCCTCTGATTGTGTAAAATGAAAACTTTAAATTAATATTCAAAACTTTAAATTAATATCTTGATGTCAAATGGTTCCAATTTAAAATAGAAGCATTTGACATCAAAATATTAGGTAAGTTTTCCTCTGATTGAGAAAAATTTAAAGTTTAAATTAATATTTCAAATGAGCTCTGATGTTCATGAAATTTAAAATGGAAGCATTTGACATCAAAATATTAGGTGGGTTTACCTCTGATTGTGAAAAATTGAAACTTTTTTGTGACATGTTTTACGTCTGGGAGAGAAATTGAAACTTTAACTTAATATTTCAAACGAGCTCAGATCTTCGTGAAATTTAAAATGGAAGTATTTGACATAAAAATATTAGGTGGTTTTTCCTCTGATTGAGAAAAATTGAAACTTTAAATTAATATATCAAACGAGCTCTGATCTTCGTAAAATTTAAATTGGAAGCATTTGACATCAAAATATTAGGTGGGTTTTCCACTGATTGTGTAAAATTGAAACTTGAAATTAATGTTTCAAACGAGCTCGGATCTCAGTGAAACTTAAAATAGAAGCATTTGACATCAAAATATTAGGTGGGTTTTACTCTAATTGAGCAAAATTGAAACTTTAAATTAATATTTCATACAAGATCTGAACTTCGTGAAATTTAAAATGGAAGTATTTGACATTAAAATATTAGGTGGGTTTTCCTCTGATTATGTAAAACTAAAACTTTAAATTAATATTTGAAACTTTAAATTAATATTTTGATGTCAAATGCTTCCAATTTAAAATAGAAGCATTTGACATCAAAATATTAGGTGGGCTTTCCTCTGATTGAGCAAAATTGAAAGTTTAAATTGATATTTCAAAGGAGCTCTAATATTCGTGAAATTTAAAATGGAAGCATTAGACACCAAAGTATTAGTTGGGTTTACCTCTGATTGTGCAAAATTGTAACTTTTTTGTGACACATTTTACGTCCAGTAGCAAAATTGAAACTTTAAATTAATATTTCAAATGAGCTCAGCTCTTTGTGAAATTTAAATTGGAAGCATTTGAGATCAAAATATTACGTGGGTTTTCCTCTAATTGAGAAAAATTGAAACTTTAAATTAATATTTCAAACGAGCTTCGATCTTCCTAAAATTTAAATTGGAAGCATTTGACATCAAAATGTTAGGTGGGTTTTCCATTGATTGTGTAAAATTGAAACTTGAAATTAATATTTCAAACAAGCTCGGATCTCCATGAAATTATATATAGAAGCATTTGGAATCAAAATATTAGGTGGGTTTTCCTCTGAATGAGAAAAATTGAAACTTTATATTAATATTTCAAACAAAATCTGATCTTCGTGAAATTTAAAATGTAAGCATTTGACATTAAAATATTAGGTGGGTTTTCCTCTGAATGTGTAAAACTGAAACTTTAAATTAATATTTGAATATTTATATTAATATTTTGATGTCAGATGCTTCCAATTTAAAATAGAAGTATTTGATATCAAAATATTAGGTGGGTTTTCCTATGATTGAGCAAAATTGAAAGTTTAAATGAATATTTCAAATGAGCTTTGATGTTCATGAAATTTAAAATGGAAGCATTTGACATCAAAATATAAGGTGCATTTACCTCTGATTGTGAAAGATTGAAACTTTTTTGTTACATGTTTTACGTTTGGGAGCAAAATTGAAACTTTAAATTAATATTTCAAATGAGCTCAAATCTTTATGAAATTTAAAATGGAAGCATTTGACATCAAAATTGAAACTTGAAATTAATATTTCAAAAGAGCTTGAATCTCCATGAAATTTAAAATAGAAACATTTGTCATCAAAATATTAGGTGGGTTTTCCTCTTATTGAGCAAAATTGAAACTTTAAATTAATATTTCAAAAGAGATCCGATCTTCGTGAAATTTAAAATGGAAGCATTTGACATTAAAATATTAGGTGGGTTTTCCTTAGATTGTGTAAAACTAAAATTTTAATTTAATATTTGAAACTTTAAATTAATATTTTGATGTCAAATGCTTCCAATTTAAAATAGAAGTATTTGACATAAAAATATTAGGCGGGTTTTCCTCTGATTGAGCAAAATTGAAACTTTAAATTAATATTTCAAACGAGCTCTGATCTTCGTGAAATTTAAATTGGAGGCATTTGACATCATAATATTAGGTGGGTTTTCCACTGATTGTGTAAAATTGAAACTTTAAATTATTTCAAATGAGCTCGAATCTCCGTGAAATATAAAATAGAAGCATTTAACATCAAAATATTAGTTGGGTTTTCCTCTGATTGAGCAAAATCAAAACATTAAAATGATATTCCAAACGAGATCCAATCTTCATGAAATTTAAAATGGAAGCATTTGATATTAAAATATTAGGTGGGTTTACCTCTGATTGTGTAAAAATCAAACTATAAATTAATATTTGAAACTTTAAATTGATATTTTTTTGTGAAATGGTTCCAATTTAAAATAGAAGCATTTGACATCAAAATATTAGGTGGGTTTTCCTCTGATTGAGAAAAATTGAAAGTTTAAATTAATATTTCAAAAGAGCTCTGATGTTCATGAAATTTAAAATGGAAGCATTTGACATCAAAATATTAGGTGGGTTTACCTCTAATTGTGCAAAATTGAAACTATTTTGTGACATGTTTTACGTCCGGGAGCAAAATTAAAACTTTAAATTAATATTTCAAACGAGTTCAGATCTTCATAAGATTTAAAATGGAAGCATTTGACATCAAAAAATTAGGTAGGTTTTCCTCTGATTGAGCAAAATTGAAACTTTCAATTAATATTTTAAACGACCTCTGATCTTCATGAAATTTAAATTGGAAGAATTTGACATCAAAATATTAGGTGGGTTTTCCATTGATTGTGTAAAATTGAAATTTGAAATTAATATTTCAAACGAGCTCGGATCTCTATGAAATTTAAAATAGAAGCATTTGACATAAAAATATTAGGTGGGCTTTCCTCTGATTGAGAAAAATAGAATCTTTAAATTAATATTTCAAATGAGATTCGATCTTCATGAAATTTAAAATGGAAGCATTTGACATTGAAATATTAGGTGGGTTTTCCTCTGATTGTGTAAAACTAAAACTTTAAATTAATATTTTGATGTCAAATGCTTCCAATTTAAAATAGAAGCATTTGACATCAAAATATTAGGTGGGTTTTCCTCTGATTGAGCAAAATTGAAAGTTTAAATTAATATTTCAAACGAGATCGGATGTTCGTGAAATTTAAAATGGAATCATTTGACATCATTTTTCCTCTGGGTTTTCCTCTGATTGAGAAAAATTAAAACTTTAAATTAATATTTCTAACGAGATCCGATCTTCATGAAATTTAAAATTGAAGCTTTTTACATTAAAATATTAGGTGGGTTTTCCTCTGATTGTGTAAAACTCAAACTTTAAATTAATATTTGAATCTTTAAATTAATATTTGAAACTTTAAATTAATATTTTGAGGTCAAATACTTCCAAGTTAAAATAGAAGCATTTGACATCAATATATTAGGTGGGTTTTCCTTTGATTGAGAAAAATTGAAAGTTTAAATTAATATTTCAAAAGAACTCCAATGTTTATGAAATTTAAAATGGAAGCATCTGATATGAAAATATTAGGTGGGTTTACCTCTGATTGTGCAAAATTGAAACTTTTTGTGACACGTTTTACATCCGGGATCAAAGTTGAAACTTTAAATGAATATTTCAAATGAGCTGAGATCTTCGTGAAATTTAAAATGGAAGCATTTGACATCAAAATATTAGGTGGGTTTTCCTCTGATTGAGCAAAATTGAATTTTTAAATTAATATTTCAAATGACCTCTGATCTTTGTGAAATTTAATCTGGAAGCATTTGACATCAAAATATTAGGTAGGTTTTCCACCGATTGTGTAAAATTAAAACTTGAAATTAATATTTCAAACAAGCTTTGATCTCTATGAAATTTAAAATAGAAGCATTTGACATCAAAATATTAGGTGGGTTTTCCTCTGATTGAGAAAAATTGAAACTTTAAAATAATATTCCAAACAACATATGGTCTTCGTGAAATTTAAAATGGAAGCATTTGACATTAAAATATTAGGTGGGTTTTCCTTTGATTGTGTAAAAATAAAATTTAAACTAATATTTGAAACTATAAATTAATATTTTGATGTCAAATGCTTCCAATTTAAAATAGAAGCATTTGACATCAAAATATTAAGTGGGTTTTCCCCTAATTGAGAAAAATTGAAGGTTTAAATTAATATTTCAAACGAGCTCCGATGTTCATGAAATTTAAAATGGAAGCATTTGACATCAAAATATTAGGTTGGATTACCTCTGATTGTGCAAAATTTAAACTTCTTTGTGACACATTTTACGTCCGGGAGCAAAATTGAAACTTTAAATTAATATTTCAAATGAGCTCAAATCTTCGTGAAATTTTAAATTAAAGTATTTGACATCAAAATATTAGGTGGGTTTTCCTCTAATTGAGAAATATGTAAACTTTAAATTAATATTTCAAATGAGCTCCGATCTTCATGAAATTTAAATTGGAAGCATTTGACATCAAAATATTAGGCGGGTTTTCCATTGATTGTGTAAAATTTAAACTTGAAATTAATATTTCAAATGAGCTCAGATCTCCATGAAATTTAAAATAGAATTATTTGACATTAAAATATTAGGTGGGTTTTCCTTTGATTGAGCAAAATTGAAACTTTAAATTAATATTTCAAACGAGATCCGAAGTTCAGGAAATTTAAAATGGAAGCATTTGACATTAAAATATTAGGTGGGTTTTCCTCTGATTGTGTAAAACTAAAACTTTAAATTAATATTTGAAAATTTAAATAAAATTTTTGATGTCAAATGCTTCACATTTAAAATAGAAACATTTGACATCAAAATATTAGGTGGGTTTTCCTCTGATTGAGCAAAATTGAAAGTTTAAATTAATATTTCAAACGAGCTTTGATGTCCATGAAATTTAAAATGGAAGCATTTGACTTCAAAATATTAGGTGGGTTTACCTCTGATTGTGCAAAATTGAATCTTTTTTGTGACATGTTTTACCTCCGGGAGCAAATTTGAAACTTTAAATTAATATTTCAAACGAGCTCAGATCTTTGTGAAATTTAAAATAGAAGCATTTGACATTAAAATATTAGGTGGGTTTTCATCTGATTGAGAAAATTTGAAACTTTAAATTAATATTTCAAACGAGCTCTGATCTTCTTGAAATTTAAATTGGAAGCATTTGACATCAAAATATTAGGTGGGTTTTCCACTGATTGTGTAAAATTGAAACTTGAAATTAATATTTCAAATGAGCTCAGATCTTTGTGAAATTTAAAATAGAAGCATTTGACATCAAAATATTAGGTGGGTTTTCCTCTGATTTAGAAAAATTGAAACTTTAAATTAATATTTCAAACAAGTTCTGATCTTCATGAAATTTAAAATGGAAGCATTTGACATTAAAATATTTAGTGGGTTTTCCTCTGATTGTTTAAAAGTAAAACTTTGAATTAATATTTGAAACTTTAAATTAATATTTTGATGTCAAATGCTACCAATTTCAAAAAAAGCATTTGACATCAAAATATTAGGTGGGTTTTCCACTGATTGACCTTTAACCAGGTAGATTGTATTTTGTAATCGAACTCTTCTAGCCCTAATAGGCACACTTTATTGCTGCAGTAGTGAAGATTTTGTGGTTGTCATCCCCACCCCAATTTTACCTATTTGGGTTTTTGGGTTAGCAAAATTCTATGTTATGGGTTATATGACTCATGTTGTGGATTCTATCTGATGTTAGGTTAAATTCATATATGTATGAATGTGGATCAATTTGTTTTAATTGATTAAGTTTTAACATTTGATTCACTCCTCTCTCATTATCATGCTTTCCCAATATTGTACTTCCAACAATTGGCATTAGAGCTTAGTTCTGCTACAAAAGCTTTTAATCAGCTTTTGAGTACATATCTTGAGATGGAAGTTCACAAGTTGGGTAAAGTCATTGAAAATTAGAAGATCGAGATTCAGCTAGCATTACATCAGCCTAAGATAGCAAGATAGGAATTGAAGAAATCATTGATAGCTAGAAGAGATTTGGCCAAACAAATGAATGATACTCATTATCAGTAAGATGACACTGCAAATCTATTTTAGAATGGAGATTCTACTGAAAGTGATGCAACAATTGCAGATGTATTGGAAAAGAACAATATAGTTTGTGACGAAGTCAGGAACTTGAAAAGAGAACAAGAAATGTAGACAATAAGACTTTGTGAAGTAGTGGAACAAAAGAAGAAAGTTGAAGATGAAAAAGCAATGGTAGAAGAAGATAAAAGAGTGATAACTGTCAGACTTGATGAAAGGACACATGATGTGCAAATGATGACAATTAATCAAATTGACATGAAAAATCAACTGCTACTTGCAAATTAGGAGATTAGTAGGAAAGATATGGAAATGATGAATCTAAGATCTAAGAACAATAAATTGAAAGATGATTTGAGATCTGAGAAGGAACTGAATCAAAGGTTGAATAAACCTAATGAAGCTTTGACTCACTTTGAGAATTTGATGGAAGCATCAAGGAGACCAAATGATTCTTCTGGATTAGGTCACACTAAACTGAAGACATCTACTAAGAAATGAGAATCATCTAAGAATGGTGTTCAAGGAGGAATGCAAAGACAAAGAACAACAAACCTGTTTGCCACCATTGTGGAAGACCAAGTCATATAGCAAATATTTGCCAAAGAAAGAAAGGTAAGTCCTGTACACACAAAATTGTGTACTTCTATGAATCCTTACATGCAAGGAAACTCAAGAATGAGCCCTCACAAATCGATCCATAGCTCTCTATGCATGGAGTTGCAAGATTTGTAACATTGCTCTCAGCTAGAGCTATAAACTCAT
>MU225785.1:987561-1007893 GCA_018584345.1 Thuja plicata
ATTTTGATGTCAAATGCTTCTATTTTAAATTTCATGGAGATTCGAGCTCGTTTGAAATATTAATTTCAAGTTTCAATTTTACACAATCAGTGGAAAACCCACCTAATATTTTGATGTCAAATGCTTCAAATTTAAATTTCACGAAGATCAGAGCTCGTTTGAAATATTAATTTGAAGTTTCAATTTTCTCAATAAGAGGAGAACCCACCTAATATTTTGGTGTCAACTGCTTCCATTTTAAATTTCACGTCGATCGAACTCATTTGAAATAATAATTTAAACAATCAATTTTGCTCCGGGCGTAAAACGTGTCTTAAAAAAGTTTTAATTTTGCACAATTAGAGGTAAACCCACCTAATATTTTGATGTCAAATGCTTCCATTGTAAATTTCATGAACATCACAGCTCATTTGAAATATTAATTTAAACTTTTAATTTTGATCAATCAGAGGAAAACCCACCTAATATTTTGATGTCAAATGCTTCTATTTTAAATTTGAAGCATTTGACATCAAAATATTAATTTAAAGTTTCAAATATTAATTTAAACTTTCAGTTTTACATAATCAGAGGAAAACCCACATAATATTTTAATGTCAAATCCTTCCATTTTAAATCTCACGAAGATTGGATCTCGTTTGAAACATTAAATTAAAGTTTCAATTTTGCTCAATCAGAGGAAAACCCACCTAATATTTTGATTTCAAATGCTTCTATTTTAAATTTCATGGAGATCTGAGCTCATTTGAAATATTAATTTTAAGTTTCAATTTTACACAATCAGTGGAAAACCCACCTAATATTTTGATCTCAAATGCTTCCAATCTAAATTTCACAAAGATCGGAGCTCGTTTGAAATATTAATTTAAAGTTTCAATTTTCTCAAATAGAGGAGAACCCACCTAATATTTTGATGTCAAATGCTTCCATTTTAAATTTCATGAAAATCAGAGCTCATTTGAAATATTAATTTAAACATTCAATTTTTCTCCCAGACGTAAAACGTGTCAGAAAAAAGTTTCAATTTTGCACAATCAGACGTAAACCCACCTAATATTTTGATGTCAAATACTTCCATTTTAAACTTCAAGAGCGTCAGAGCTCATTTTAAATATTAATTGAAACTTTCAATTTTTCTCAATCAGAGGAAAACTCACCTAATATTTTGATTTCAAATATTAATTTAAAGTTTAATTTTTATAGAGTAAGAGGAAAACCCACCTAATATTTCAATTTCAAATGCTTCCATTTTAAATTTCACAAAGATTGGATCTCATTTGAAATATTAATTTAAAGTTTCAATTTTGCTCAATCAGAGGAAAACCCACCTAATATTTTGATGTCAAACGCTTCTATTTTAAATTTCATGGAGATACGAGCTCGTTTGAAATATTAATTTCAAGGTTCAACTTTACACAATTAGTGGAAAACCCACCTAATATTTTGATGTCAAATGCTTCCAATTTAAATTTCACAAAGATCGGAGCTCGTTTGTAATATTAATTAAATGTTTTAATTTTTTGAATCAGGGGAGAACCCACCTAATATTTTGATGTCAAATGCTTCCATTTTAAATTTCACAAATATTGGAGCTCATTTGAAATATTAATTTAAACATTCAATTTTGCTCCCGGACATAAAATGTGTCACAAAAAAGTTTCAATTTTGTACAATCAGAGGTAAACCCACCTAATATTTTGTTGTCAAATGCTTCCATTTTAAGTTTCATGAACATCGGAGCTCGTTTGAAATATTAATTTAAACTTTCAATTTTGCTTAATCAGAGGTAAACCCACCTAATATTTTGATGTCAAATGCTTCTATATTATATTGGAAGGATCTAACGTCAAAATATTAATTTATAGTTTCAAATATTAATTTAAAGTTTCAGTTTTATACAATCAGAGGAAAACCCACCAAATATTTTAATGTCAAATGCTTCCATTTTAAATTTCATGAAGATTGGATCTCATTTGAAATATTAATTTAAAGTTTCAATTTTGCTTAATCAGAGGAAAACCCACCTAATATTTTGATGTCAAATGCTTCTATTTTAAATTTCACGGAGATCCAAGCTCGTTTGAAATATTAATTTTGAGTTTCAATTTTACACAATCAGTGCAAAACCCACCTAATATTTTGATGTCAAATGCTTCCAATTTAAATTTCACAAAGATCGGAGCTCATTTGAAATATTAATTTAAAGTTTCAATTCTCTCAATGATGCAACAACTTTCGGAGGTCATAACTTTTGACTTGGATGCTGGTTTTGGCTGAAATTTTACGGGCGGATTCGTCAGCCTGAATTAGTGGTAGAACAAACCAAGCTACCGCTATTTGCAGTCATTTCGACATCTTTTGGGGAGCTTGAAGTTTCATCTTGACCTTCAAAATTAGCTTTTTTCTTTTCTTTCCAATTTTTTGAGTTTTGTTTTTGTAATAAATCAGAAATCGTGTTTTTGATTTTGTGGATTAGTTGGCAATTCATCTTGGCTTAGTTGATATATTTTCTAGGGAAAACTCGAGATTCTTAGGATGAGTTTTAAAAGTTACCAAAAATGGAAAAAAAAACTACTTTTCCCAAAAATTTACCAAATATGGTAATTTTCAAAATTGTAATAAGGAGTTTTCTTTCATTGTAGAGGAGAGTAGTTGGACGAAGTTAATGATAATTTGGAATTCTATCATTCTGGCATTGTGTTGTCTTTTTTTGTGAATTGTGTTTTTGAAGGTTTTGGGCTACATCACTCAATTAGAGGAGAACCCACCTAATATTTTGATGTCAAATGCTTTCATTTTAAATTTCACAAAGATCGGAGCTCATTTGAAATATTAATTTTAACATTCAATTTTGCTCCCGGACGTAAAACATGTCACAAAAAAGTTTCAATTTTGCACAATCATAGGTAAACCCACCTAATATTTTGATGTCAAATGCTTCCATTTTAAGTTAATGAACATCAGAGCTCGTTTGAAATATTAATTTAAACTTCCAATTTTGCTCAATCAGAGGAAAACCCACCTAATATTATGATATCAAATGCTTCTATTTTAAATTGGAAGCATTTGACATCAAAATATTAATTTAAAGTTTCAAATATTAATTTAAATTTTTAGTTTTACACAATCAAAGGAAAACCCACCTAATATTTTAATGTCAAATGCTTCCATTTTAAATTTCATGAAGATCGGATCTCGTTTCAAATATTAATTTAAAGTTTCAATTTTCCTCAATCAGAGGAAAACCCACCTAATATTTTGATGTCAAATGCTTCTATTTTAATTTTCACAGAGATCCGAGCTTGTTTGAAATATTAATTTCAACTTTTAATTTTACACAATCTGTGGAAAACCCATGTAATATTTTGATGTCAAATGCTTCCAATTTAAATTTCATGAAAACCGGAGCTCATTTGAAATATTAATTTAAAGTTTTAATTTTCTCAATTAGAGGGGAACCCAACTAATATTTTGATGTCAAATGCTTCCATTTTAAATTTCATGAAGATCGGAGCTAATTTGAAATATTAATTTAAACATTCAATTTTTCTCCTGGACGTAAAACATGTGAAAAAAAAGTTTTAATTTTGCACAATCAAAGGTAAACCCACCTAATATTTTGATGTCATATGCTTCCATTTTAAATTTCAAGAACATCAGAGCTCATTTTAAATATTAATTTAAACTTTCAATTTTGCTCAATCAGAGGAAAACCCACCTAATATTTTGATGTCAAATGCTTCTATTTTAAATTAGAAGCATCTGACATCAAAATATTAACTTAAAGTTTCAGTTTTACACAATCAGAGGAAAACCCACCTAATATTTTAATGTCAAATGCTTCCATTTTAAATTTCATGAAGATCGGATCTTGTTTGAAATATTAATTTAAAAGTTCAATTTTGCTCAATCAGAGGAAAACCCACCTAATATTTTGATGTCAATTGCTTCTATTTTAAATTTCACAGAGATCCGAGCTCGTTTGAAATTTTAATTTTGAGTTTCAATTTTACACAATCAGTGGAAAACTCACCTAATATTTTGATGTCAAATGCTTCCAATTTAAATTTCACGAAGATCGAAGCTCGTTTGAAATATTAATTTAAAGTATCAATTCCCTCAATGATGCAGCAACTTCCGGAGGTCATAAAGTTTGACTCGGATGTGGGTTTTGGCTGAAATTTTACGGGTAGATTTGTGAGCCAGATTTATTGTAGACACAAACAAGCTAGCTCTATTGGTGATCATTTTGACATCTTTTCAGGAGCATGAAGTTTCATCTTGACCTTCAAAATTAGCTTTTTTCTTTTCTTTCCTATTTTTTGAGTTTTGTTTTTTGTAATAAATCTTAAATGATGTTTCTAATTTTGTGGATCAGTTGGCAATTCATCTTTCCTTATTTGATAGATTTTCTATATAAAAATTGAGATTCTTAGGATGAGTTTTAAAAGTTACCAAAAATTGAAAAAAACTATTTTTCTTGAAAATTTGCCAAATATGGTAATTTTTGAAATTGCAATAAGTAGGAGTTTTCTTTCATTGTAGAGGAGAGTAGTTGGACACATTTAATGAAGTTTTTGGGCTACATCACTCAATCAAAGGAGAACCCACCTAATATTTTGATGTCAAATGCTTCAATTTTAAATTTCACAAAGATCGGAGCTCATTTGAAATATTAATTTAAACATTCAATTTTTCTCTCAGATGTAAAATGTGTCACAAAAAAGTTTCAATTTTGCACAATCAGAGGTAAACCCACCAAATATTTTGATGTTAAATGCTTCCATTTTAAATTTCACGAACATCGGAGCTCGTTTGAAATATTAATTTAAACTTTCAATTTTGCTCAATCAGAGGAAAACCCACCTAATATTATGATGTCAAATGGTTCTATTTTAAATTGGAAGCATTTGACATCAAAATATTAATTTAAAGTTTCAAATGTTAATTTAAAGTTTCAATTTTACACAATCGCATGAAAACCCACCTAATATTTTAATGTCAAATGCTTCCATTTTAAATTTCATGAAGATCGGATCTCGTTTGAAATATTAATTTAAAGTTTCAATTTTGCTAAATCAGAGGAAAACCCACCTAATATTATGATGTCAAATGCTTCTATTTTAAATTGGAAGCATTTGACATGAAAATATTAATTTAAAGTTTCAATTTTACACAATCGGATGAAAACCCACCTAATATTTTAATGTCAAATGCTTCCATTTTAAATTTCATGAAGATCGGATCTCGTTTGAAATATTAATTTAAAGTTTCAATTTTGCTAAATCAAAGGAAAACCCACATAATATTTTTTTGTCAAATGCTTCTATTTTAAATTTCATGGAGATTCGAGCTTGTTTGAAATATTTATTTAAAGTTTCAATTTTACACAATCAGTGGAAAGCCCACCTAATATTTTGATGTCAAATGCTTCCAATTTAAATTTAAGGAAGATCGGAGCTCCTTTGAAATATTAATTTGAAGTTTCAATTTTCTCAAGCAGAGGAGAACCCACCTAATATTTTGATGTCAAATGCTTCCATTTTAAATTTCATGAAGATCAGAGCTCATTTGAAATATTAATTTAAACATTCAATTTTTCTCTCGGGTGTAAAACGTGTCACACAAAAGTTTCAATTTTGCACAATCAGAGGTAAACCCACCTAATATTTTGATGTCAAATACTTCAATTTTAAATTTTGTGAACATCCGAGCTCTTTTGAAATATTAATTTAAACTTGGAAGCATTTGAAATCAAAAAATTAATTTAAAGTTTTAGTTTTACACAATCAGAGGAAAACCCACATAATATTTTAATGTCAAATGCTTCCATTTTAAATCTCACATAGATCGGATCTCTTTTAAAATATTAATTTAAAGTTTCAATTTTGCTCAATCAGAGGAAAACCCACCTAATATTTTGATGTCAAATGCTTCTATTTTAAATTTTATGGAGATCCGAGCTTGTTTGAAATATTAATTTCAAGTTTCAATTTTCTCATTCAGAGGAGAACCCACCTAATATTTTGATATCAAATGCTTCCATTTTAAATTTCACAAAGATCGGAGCTCATTTGAAATATTAATTTAAACATTCAATTTTTCTCGCGGACGTAAAACATGTCAAAAAAAAGTTTCAATTTTGCACAATCAGAGGTAAACCCACCTAATATTTTGATGTCAAATGCTTTGATTTTCAATTTCAAGAGCATCAGAGCTGATTTTAAATATTAATTTAAAATTTCAATTTTGCTCAATCAGAGGAAAAACCCACCTAATATTTTTATGTCAAATGCTTCTACTTTAAATTAGAAGCATCTGACATCAAAATATTAACTTAAAGTTTGAAATATTAATTTAAAGTTTTAGTTTTATAGAGTAAGAGGAAAACCCACCTAATATTTTAATGTCAATTGCTTCCATTTTAAATTTCACGAAGATCGGATCTCGTTTGAAATATTAATTTAAAGTTTTAATTTTTCTTAATCAGAGCAAAACCCACCTAATATTTTGATGTCAAATTCTTCTATTTTAAATTTCATGGAGATCTGAGGTCGTTTGAAATATTAATTTCAAATTTCAACTTTACACAATCAGTGGAAAACCCACCTAATATTTTGATGTCAAATGCTTCCAATTTAAATTTCACGAAGATCGGAGCTCGTTTGAAATATTAATTTAATGTTTCAATTTTCAGAATCAGAGGATAACCCATTTAATATTTTAATGTCAAATGCTTCCATTTTAAATTTCACAAAGATTGGATCTCATTTGAAATATTAATTTAAACGTTCAATTTTTCTCCCAGACATAAAACGTGTCACAAAAAAGTTTCAAATTTGCACAATCAGAGGTAAACCCCCCTAATATTTTGATGTCAAATGCTTCCATTTTAAGTTTCATGAACATCAGAGCTTGTTTGAAATATTAATTTAAACATTCAGCTTTCCTCAATCAGAGGAAAACCCACCTAATATTTTGATGTCAAATGCTTCTATTTTAAATTGGAAGGATCAAATATTAATTTAAATTTAAAAATTAATTTAAAGGATCAAATATTAATTTAAATTTTTAGTTTTACACAATCAAAGGAAAACCCACCTAATATTTTAATGTGAAATGCTTCCATTTTAAATTTCACGAAGATCGGATCTCATTTGAAATATTAATTAAAAGTTTCAATTTTGCTCAATCAGAGGAAAACCCACCTAATATTTTGATGTCAAATGCTTCTATTTTAAATTTCATGGAGATCCGAGCTCGTTTGAAATACTAATTTCGAGTTTCAATTTTTCAAAATCAGTGGAAATCCCACCTAATATTTTGATGTCAAATGCTTCTGATTTAAATTTCACGAAGATCAGAGCTCGTTTGAAATATTAATTTATAGTTTTAATTCTCTCAATGAGGCAGCAACTTCCGGAGGTCATAACTTTTGACTCGGATGTGGGTTTTGGCTGAAATTTTACTGGCGGATTCGTGAGCTAGATTTAGTTTTAGACCCTAACCAAGCTCGGAGCTCCATTTTAAATTTCACAAAGATCGGAGCTCATTTGAAATATTAATTTAAACATTCAATTTTTCTCCCGGACGTAAAATGTGTCACAAAAAAGTTTCAATTTTGCACAATCAGAGGTAAAGCCACCTAATATTTTGATGTCAAATGCTTCCATTTTAAGTTTCACGAACATCAGAGCTCATTTGAAATATTAATTTAAACTTTCAATTTTGCTCAATCAGAGGAAAACCCACCTAATATTTTGATGTCAAATGCTTCTATTTTAAATTGGAAAGATCTAACGTCTAAATATTAATTTAAAGTTTCAGATTTACACAATCAGAGGAAAGCCCACCTAATATTTTAATGTCAAATGCTTCCATTTTAAATTTCACGAAGATCGGATCTCGTTTGAAATAATAATTTAAAGTTTCAATTTTTCTCAATCAGAGGAAAACCCACCAAATATTTTGATATCAAATGCTTCTATTTTAAATTTCACGGAGATCTGAGCTCGTTTGAAATATTAGTTTTGAGTTTCAATTTTACACAATCAATGAAAAACCCAGCTAATATTTTGATGTCAAATGCTTCCAATTTAAATTTCATGAAGATCAGAGCTCATTTGAAGTATTAATTTAAAGTTTTAATTCTCTCAATGATGCAGCAACTTTCGGAGGTCATAACTTTTGACTCGGATGTGGGTTTTGGCTCAAATTTTACGGGGGGATTAATGAGCCAAATTTAGTGGTAGAACCAACCAAACTAGCTCTATTGGCGGTCGTTTCAACATCTTTTCGGGAGCCTGAAGTTTCATCTTGACCTTCAAAATTAGCTTTTTTTTTTTCTTTCCAGTTTTTTGAGTTTTGTTTTTTTATAATAAATCTTAAATTGTGTTTCTGATTTCGTGGATTAGTTGGCAATTCATCTTGCCTTAGTTGATAGATTTTCTAGGGAAAAAACAAGATTCTTAGGATGAGTTTTAAAAGTTACCAAAAATGGAAAAAAACTATTTTTCCCAAAAATTTCCCAAGTATGGTAATTTTCAAAATTGTAATAAGTAGGAGTTTTCTTTCATTGGAGAGGAGAGTAGTTGGACACAGTTAATGAGAATTTGTAATTCTATCATTCTGGCATTGTGTTGTCTTTATTTGTGAATTGTGTTTCCTAAGGTTTTGGGCTACATCACTCAATCAGAGGAGAACCCACCTAATATTTTGATGTCAAATGCTTCCATTTTAAATTTCATGAAGATTGGAGCTCATTTGAAATATTAATTTAAACATTCAATTTTGCTCCCGGAAGTAAAATGTGTCACAAAAAAGTTTCAATTTTGCACAATCAGAGGTAAACCCACCTAATATTTTGATGTCAAATGCTTCCATTTTAAGTTTCACGAACATTGGAGCTCGTTTGAAATATTAATTTAAACTTTCATTTTTGCTCAATCAGAGGAAAACTGATGCAGAGTGAGCAGCCAGTAGCTTCACGAGGTCAATGTTTGCCCTTCAAAACCTTTAATCACTGAAAGTTCAGACCAAAAGAAAGTGTCTCCACACACAAAGTACCCAAAAACTTATCACAAGTGTGGTTTTGACTTGATTCAAGGTTCTCACAACCCATTCCAACAGGTAACCCAATCTCTAGGTTTAACCAAGTCTTCAAACCCAACTAGTCACTGGTTGGTCACAAGGCACTCTTACTAGTTTTGACACAAACTTCCCCAAAATTACTTATACTCAAGGATTATTATTTTGTCTATTTAGGTCCTTAATGAGATGAGATAGTGGTTAATTCCATTCTATACAAAAATCTGAACATAGTTGCTTTGTTAAACAACTCCTAGGCTTGTAGCCTTCAAAACTAAAAAACTTGAATTATTTGTGAAACTTCCAAACAAACCTGTAAACAAATCACATATTAAAATACCCTTTATGGATTTATATGAATCCTCAAAGCATAAAGATCTGAAACCCTTGCTGGTTATACTGAAACCCACTTTTTTGGTGAAATCTAAAGGGCAATTTGGTCTACATTTACAAAGGAAGTACCCTAAGGGTTTGGAAAACCTTCACCAGTAAATTGGATTCATGATGGGGCACCCAAAAAATGAATAAATCCAAGGTTTCAGGTCTTGGGGAAAAACCCACAAAGAGTTACAACACATTTTGTAAAACTGTCACTGGTGCATACATGAAGATATACACCTAGGGCATCAAATTTTTCCCTAACCCCTGCAAGTTACAAATTGAAATAAAAACCATCTTAAATTACATTGAAAATAATTGGATTTCACCAAATTCCATTAAATTCCCATGGTGAAATCCCAAGTTATACACAAGAGAAGTTGACACCCTAGGTAAATACTCAAATCTGTGACAACAGTTAATAAAATATAGATAACATAAGGTGTAGATTGAATTAGAGGCTCAAACTAGATGCATTAGAAAGAGGATTCAAAGGATCATCTGAAAATGTAAGCCTTTCCTCCCAAATCAACTGTATGAGTCCGTACCAAGCAAATGAACAACAATTTTATGGGCAAAATAGGGTTTTCTTTATTAATTTGAAAGCCAAATTACATTCTCTATCTTCCACCTGCCTGAAAGGGATTATGAATACCTTCCCAAATGTTTCTAACTGATTTTAAAAGGTTGTGACTGTTGGGGGAACGATTACATTTAGTTTTGCAACTTTTACACAAAGTTGCTAAACAACATTAGTTGCAAAAGTGCAACTTTTACATTTTCTATGCATTTTCCCTATTAGACCTATGTCAAGGATCAAAAGGACCCTTTATTGACATGAAACATGTATTATTATCCCAATAGACTCTTACAATAACTAAACACACAACTATGCCTATGACCATAGTCAAAGCCCAAGGTTTATAAACACACCAAGGGAGACTAGGCCTTACAATAAGCTTATTGTACAACTTAAGACACATAACTCTTTGGATCATCCATGAATATAACAATTTGAATTTTAGGGAGGTGCTCTTGCACCATACTTGATGTAGAGTGAGCAACCAGTAGCTTCACGAGGTTAATGTTTGCCCTTCAAAACCTTCAATCACTGAAAGTTCAGACCAAAAGAAAGTGTCTCCACACACAAAGTACCCAAAAAATTATCACAAGTGTTTTTTTGACTTGATTCAAGGTTCTCACAACCAATTCCAATAGGTAACCCAATCTCTAGGTTTAAGCAAGTCTTCAAACCCAACTAGTCAATGGTTGGTCACAAGGCACTCTTACTAGTTTTGACACAAACTTCTCCAAAATGACTTATAGGACCAGGGGTGACTCAAGGATTATTATTTGGTCTATTTATGTCCTTAATGAGATGTGATAGTGGTTAATTCCATTTTATACAAAAATCTGAACATAGTTGCTTTGTTAAACCACTCCTAGGCTTGTAGCCTTCAAAACTAAAAAACTTGAATTATTTGTGAAACTTCCAAACAAACCTATAAAAAAATCACATATTAAAATACCCTTTATGGATTTATATGAATCCTCAAAGCATAAATATCTGAAACCCTTGCTGGTTATATTGAAACCCACTTTTTTGGTGAAATCTAAAGGGCAATTTGGTCTACCTTTACAAATGAAGTACCCTAAGGGTTTGGAAAACCTTCACCAGTAAATTGGATTCATGATGGGGCACCCAAAAAATGAATAAATCCAAGGTTCTAGGTCTTGGGGAAAAACCCACAAAGAGTTACAACATATTTTGTAAAACTGTCACTGGTACATACATGAAGATATACACCTAGGGCATCAAATTTCTCCCTAACCCCTGCAAGTTACAACTTGAAATAAAAACCATCTTAAATTACATTGAAAATAATTGGATTTCACCAAATGCCATTAAATTCCCATGGTGAAATCCCAAGTTATACACAAGAGAAGTTGACACCCTAGGTAAACACTCAAATCTGTCACAAAAAAGTTTCAATTTTGCACAATCAGAGGTGAACCCACCTAATATTTTGATGTCAAATGCCTCCATTTTAAAATTCACAAACATCAAAGCTCATTTGAAATATTAATTTAAACTTTCAATTTTGCTCAATCAGAGGAAAACCCACCTAATATTATGATGTCAAATGCTTCTATTTTAAATTGGAAGCATTTGACATCAAAATATTAATTAAAAGTTTTAAATATTAATTTAAAGTTTTAGTTTTACACAATCAGAAGAAAACCCACCTAATATTTTAATGTCAAATGCTTCCATTTTAAATTTCATGAAGATCGGATCTCGTTTGAAATATTAATTTAAAGTTTCAATTTTTCTCAATTAGAGGAAAACCCACCTAATAGTTTGATGTCAAATGCTTCTATTTTAAATTTCATGGAGATCTGAGCTGGCTTGAAATATTAATTTCAAGTTCAATTTTACACAATCAGTGGAAAACCCACCTAATATTTTGATGTCAAATGCTTCCAACTTGAATTTCACGAAGATCGGATCTCGTTTGAAATATTAATTTGAAGTTTCAATTTTCTCAAGAAGAGGAGAACCCACCTAATATTTTGATGTCAAATTCTTCCATTTTAAATTTCACAAAGATCGGAGCTCATTTGAAATATTAATTTAAACATTCAATTTTGCTCCCGGGCGTAAAATGTGTCACAAAAAAGTTTAAATTTTGCACAATCAGAGGTAAACCCACGTAATATTTTGATGTCAAATGCTTCCATTTTAAATTTCATGAAAATCGGAGCTCATTTGAAATATTAATTTAAACTTTTAATTTTCCTCAACCAGAGGAAAACCCACCTAATATTTTGATGTCAAATGCTTCTATTTTAAATTGGAAGCATTTGACATCAAAATATTAATTTAAAGTTTCAAATATTAATTTAAAGTTTCAGTTTTACACAATCAGAGGAAAACCCACATACTATTTTAATGTCAAATGCTTCCATTTTAAATCTCACGAAGATCGGATCTCATTTGAAATATTAATTTAAAGTTTTGATTTTGCTCAATCAGAGGAAAACCCACCTAATATTTTGAAGTCAAATGCTTCTATTTTAAATTTCACAGAGATCTGAGCTCATTTGAAATATTAATTTCAAGTTTCAGTTTTACACAATCAGTGGAAAACCCACCTAATATTTTGATGTCAAATGCTTCCAATCTAAATTTCACAAAGATAGGAGCTCGTTTTAAATATTAATTTAAACTTTCAATTTTTCTCAATCAAAGGAAAACCCACCTAATATTTTGATGTCAAATGCTTCTATTTTAAATTAGAAGCATCTGACATCAAAATGTTAACTTAAAGTTTCAAATATTAATTTAAAGTTTCAGTTTTATAGAGTAAGAGGAAAACCCACCTAATATTTTAATCTCAAATGCTTCCATTTTAAATTTCAGGAAGATCGGATCTCGTTTGAAATATTAATTTAATGTTTCAATTTTGCTCAAAAAGAGCAAAACCCACCTAATATTTTGATGTCAAATGCTTCTTTTTTAAATTTCATGGAGATCTGAGCTCGTTTGAAATATTAATTTCAAGTTTCAACTTTACACAATCAGTGGAAAACCCACCTAATATTGATGTCAAATGCTTCCAATTTAAATTTCATGAAGATCGAAGCTCATTTGAAATATTAATTTAATGTTTCAATTTTCTGAATTAGAGGAGAACCCACCTAATATTTTTTATGTCAAATGCTTCCATTTTAAATTTCATGAAGATCGGAGCTCATTTAAAATATTAATTTAAACATTCAATTTTCCTCCCGGACGTAAAACGTGTGACAAAAAAGTTTCAATTTTGCACAATCAGAGCTAAACCCACCTAATATTTTGATGTCAAATACTTCTATTTTAAGTTTCACGAACATCGGAGCTCGTTTGAAATATTAATTTAAACTTTCAATTTTTCTCAATCAGAGGAAAGCCAACGTAATATTATGATGTCAAATGCTGCTATTTTAAATTGGAAGGATCTGACGTCATAATATTAATTTAAAGTTTCAAATATTAATTTAAAGTTTCATTTTTACACAATAAGAGGAAAACCCACCTAATATTTTAATGTCAAATGCTTCCATTTTAAATTTCACGAAGATCAGATCTCGTTTGCAATATTTATTTAAAGTTTCAATTTCACTCAATCAGAGGAAAACCCACCTAATATTTTGATGTCAAATGCTTCTATTTTAAACTTCATAGAGATCCGAGCTCGTTTGAAATATTAATTTCAAGTTTCAATTTTACACAATCAGTGGAAAACCCACCTAATATTTTGATGTCAAATGCTTCCAATTTAAATTTCACGAAGATCGAAGCTCGTTTGATATATTAATTTAAAGTTTCAATTCTCTCAATGATGTAGCAACTTCCGGAGGTCATAACTTTTGAGTCGGATGTGGGTTTTGGCTGAAATTTTATGGGCGGATTCATGAGCCAAATTTAGTGGTAGCCCCAACGAACCTAGCTTTGTTTCCGGTCATTTTTACATATTTTCGGGAGCCTGAAGTTTCATCTTGACCTTCAAAATTAGTTTTTTTCTTTTCTTTTCAGTTTTTTGAGTTTTGTTTTTTGTAATAAATCCGAAATCGTGTTTCTAATTTTGTGGATTAGTTGGCAATTCATATGGCCTTAGTTGATAGATTTTCTAGGGAAAAATCAAGATTCTTAGAATGAGTTTTAAAAGTTACCAAAAATGGAAAAAAATATTTTTCCCAAAAATTTGCCAAATATGGTAATTTTTGAAATTTTAATAAGTAGGAGTTTTCTTTCATTGTAGAGGAGAGTAGTTGGACGTAGTTAATGAGAATTCGGAATTCTATCATTCTTGCATTGTGTTGTCTTTTTTTGTGAATTGTGTTTCTGAAGGTTTTGGCCTACATCACTCAATCATAGGAGAACCCACCTAATATTTTGATGTCAAATGCTTCCGTTTAAATTTCACAAAGATCGGAGCTCATTTGAAATATTAATTTAAACATTCAATTTTGCTCCCATACGTAAAATGTGTCACAAAAAAGTTTCAATTTTGCACAATCAGAGGTAAACCCACCTAATATTTTGATGTCAAATGTTTCCATTTTAAATTTCATGAACATCAGAGCTCATTTGAAATATTAATTTAAACTTTCAATTTTGCTCAATCAAAGGAAAACCCACCTAATATTATGATGTCAAATGCTTCTATTTTAAATTGGAAGCATTTGACATCAAAATATTTATTTAAAGTTTCAGTTTTACACAATTAGAGGAAAACCCACCTAATATTTTAATGTCAAAGACTTCCATTTTAAATTTCACGAAGATCGGATCTCGTTTGAAATATTAATTTAAAGTTTCAATTTTTCTCAATCAGAGCAAAACCCACCTAATATTTTCATGTCAAATGCTTCTATTTTAAATTTCATAGAGATCAGAGCTTGTTTGAAATATTAATTTCAAGTTTCAATTTTACACAATATGTGGAAAACCCACCTAATATTTTGATGTCAAATGCTTCCAATTTAAATTACACGAAGATCGGAGCTCGTTTGAAATATTAATTTAAAATTTTAATTTTCTCAATTAGAGGAGAACCCACCTAATATTTTGATGTTCAATGCTTCCATTTTAAATTTCATGAAGATCAGAGCTCATTTGAAATATTAATTTAAACATTCAATTTTGCTCCCAGACGTAAAAACGTGTCACAAAAAAGTTTCAATTTTGCACAATCAGAAGTGAACCCACCTAATATTTTGATTTCAAATGCTTCCATTTTAAATTTCAGGATCATCAGAGCTCGTTTGAAATATTAATTTAAACTTCCAATTTTTCTCAATCAGAGGAAAACCCACCTAATATTACGATGTCAAATGCTTCTATTTTAAATTGGAAGCATTTGACATTAAAATATTAATTTAAAGTTTCAAATATTAATTTAAAGTTTTGGTTTTACACAATCAGAGGAAAACCCACTTAATATTTTAATGTCAAATGCTTCCGTTTTAAATTTCACGAAGATCTGATCTCGTTTGAAATATTAATTTAAAGTTTTAATTTTGTTGTATCATAGGTAAACCCACCTAATATTTTGATGTCAAATGCTTCTATTTTAAATTTCATGGAGATCCGAGCTCGTTTGAAATATTAATTTCAAGTTTTAGTTTTACACAATCAAAGGAAAACCCACCTAATATTTTAATGTCAAATGCTTCCATTTTAAATTTCACAAAGATCGGATCTCATTTGAAATATTAATTTAAAGTTTCAATTTTGCTCAATCAGAGCAAAACCCACCTAATATTTTGATGTCAAATGCTTCTATTTTAAATTTCACGAAGATCCAAGCTTGTTTGAAATATTAATTTCAAGTGTCAAGCTTCAAAATTAGGTTTTATCTTTTCTTTCCATTTTTTTAAATTTTGTTTTTTGTAATAAATCTGAAATCGTGTTTCTGATTTCGTGGATTAGTTGGCAATTCATCTTGGCTTAGTTGATAGATTTTCTAGGGAAAAAATTTGCTTAATTAGAGGAAAACCCACCTAATATTTTGATGTCAAATGCTTCTATTTTAAATTTCATGGAGATCCGAGCTTGTTTGAAATATTAATTTCAAGTTTAAATTTTACACAATCAGTGGAATACCCACCTAATATTTTGATGTCAAATGCTTCCAATTTAAATTTCACAAAGATCGGAGCTAGTTTGAAATAATAATTTTAAGTTTCAATTTTATCAATTAGAGGAGAACCCACCTAATATTTTGATGTCAAATGCTTCCATTTTAAATTTCATGAAGATCGGAGCTCATTTGAAATATTAATTAAAACATTCAATTTTGCTGCCGGGCGTAAAACGTGTGACAAAAAAGTTTCAATTTTGCACAATCAGAGGTAAACCCACCTAATATTTTAATGACAAATCCTTCTATTTTAAATTTCATGAACATCGAAGCTCATTTGAAATATTAATTTAAACTTTTAATTTTTCTCAATTAGAGGAAAACCCACCTAATATTTTGATGTCAAATGCTTCTATTTTAAATTGGAAGCATTTGACATCAAAATAATAATTTAAAGAATCAAATATTAATTTAAAGTTTCAATTTTACACAATCAGAGGAAAACCCACATAATATTTTAATGTCAAACGCTTCCATTTTAAATCTCACAAAGATTGGATCTAATTTGAAATATTAATTTAAAGTTTAAATTTTGCTCAATCAGAGGAAAACCCACCTAATATTTTGATGTCAAATGCTTCTATTTGAAATTTCAAAAAGATCCGAGCTCATTTGAAATATTAATTTGAAGTTTCAATTTTACACAATCAGTGAAAAACCCACCTAATATTTTGATGTCAAATGCTTTCAATTTTCTCAATCAAAGGAGAACCCACCTAATATTTTGATTTCAAATGCTTCCATTTTAAATTTCACGAAGATCAGAGCTCATTTGAAATATGAATTTAAACATTCAATTTTTCTACCGCACGTTAAACGTGTTGAAAAAATGTTTCAATTTTGCACAACCAGAGGTAAACCACCTAATATTTTGATGTCAAATGATTCCATTTTAAATTTCAAGAGCATCAAAGATCGCTTTAAATATTAATTTAAACTTTTTATTTTGCTCAATCAGAGGAAAACCCACATAATATTTTGATGTCAAATGATTCTATTTTAAATTAGAAGCATTTGACATCAAAATATTAACTTAAAGTTTAAAATATTAATTTAAAGTTTCAGTTTTATAGAGTAAGAGGAAAAACCACCTAATATTTTAATGTCAAATGCTTCCATTTTAAATTTCATGAAGATCAAATCTCGTTTGAAATATTAATTTAAAGATCAATTTTTCTCAATCACAGCAAAACCCACCTAATATTTTGATGTCAAATGGTTCTATTTTCAATTTAATGGAGATCCGAGCTCGTTTGAAATATTAATTTAATTTTTTAGTTTTCTGAAATAGAGGAGAACCCACCTAATATTTTGATCTCAAATGCTTCCATTTTAAATTTCATGAAGATCGAAGCTCATTTAAAATATTAATTTAAACATTCAATTTTTCTCCCGGACGTTAAACATGTCACAAAAAAGTTTTAATTTTGCACAATCCGAGGTAAACCCACCTAATATTTTGATGTCAAATGCTTCCATTTTAAGTTCAATGAACATCGAAGCTCGTTTGAAATATTAATTTAAACTTTCAATTTTTCTCAATCAAAGTAAAACCCACCTAACATTTTGATGTCAAATGCTTCTATTTTAAATTTGAAGGATCTGACGTCAAAATACTGGTTTGAAATATTAATTTAAAATTTTAATTTTCTCAATTAGAGGAGAACCCACCTAATATTTTGATGTTAAATGCTTCCATTTTAAATTTCATGAAGATCGGAGCTCGTTTGAAATATTAATTTAAAATTTTAATTTTCTCAATTAGAGGAGAACCCACCTAATATTTTGATGTTAAATGCTTCCATTTTAAATTTCATGAAGATCAGAGCTCATTTGAAATATTAATTTAAACATTCAATTCTGCTCCCAGACATAAAAACATGTCACAAAAAAGTTTCAATTTTGCACAATCAGAAGTGAACCCACCTAATATTTTGATTTCAAATGCTTCCATTTTAAATTTCAGGAACATCAGAGCTCGTTTGAAATAATAATTTAAACTTCCAATTTTTCTCAATCAGAGGAAAACCCACCTAATATTACGATGTCAAATGCTTCTATTTTAAATTGGAAGCATTTGACATTAAAATATTAATTTAAAGTTTTGGTTTTACACAATCAGAGGAAAACCCACCTAATATTTTAATGTCAAATGCTTCCGTTTTAAATTTCACGAAGATCAGATCTCATTTGAAATATTAATTTAAAGTTTTAATTTGGTTGTATCATAGGTAAACCCACCTAATATTTTGATGTCAAATGCTTCTATTTCAAATTTCATGGAGATCTGAGCTCGTTTGAAATATTAATTTCAAGTTTTAGTTTTACACAATCAAAGGAAAACCCACCTAATATTTTAATGTCAAATGCTTCCATTTTAAATTTCACAAAGATTGGATCTCGTTTGAAATATTAATTTAAAGTTTCAATTTTTCCTCAATCAGTGCAAAACCCACCTAATATTTTGATGTCAAATGCTTCTATTTTAAATTTCACAGAGATCCGAGCTTGTTTGAAATATTAATTTCAAGTTTCAATTTTACACAATCAGTGGAAAACCCACCTAATATTTCGATGTCAAATGCTTCCAACTTAAATTTCACAAAGATCATAGCTTGTTTGAAATATTAATTTAAAATTTTTTATTTTCTCAATTAGAGGAGAACCAACCTAATTTTTTGATGTCAAATGCTTGCATTTTTAATTTCACAAAGATCATACCTCATTTGAAATATTAATTTTAACATTCAATTTTGCTCCTGGACATAAAAATGTGTCACCAAAAAGTTTCAATTTGGCACAATCAGAGGTGAACCCACCTAACATTTTCATGTCAAATGCCTCCATTTTAAATTTCACGAACATCAGAGCTCGTTTGAAATATAAATTAAAACTTTCAATTTTGCTCAATCAGAGGAAAACCCACCTAATATTATGATGTCAAATGCTTCTATTTTAAATTGGAAGCATTTGACATCAAAATATTAATTTAAATTTTCAAATATTAATTTAAAGTTTTAGTTTTACACAATCAGAGGAAAACCCACATAATATTTTATTGTCAAATGCTTCCATTTTAAATTTCACGAAGATCGGATCTTGTTTGAAATATTAATTTAATGTTTCAATTTTGCTCAATCAGAGGAAAACCAACATAATATTTTGATGTCAAATGCTTCTATTTTAAATTTCATGGAGATCCGAGGTCATTTCAAATATTAATTTCAAATTTAAATTTTACATAATCAGTGGAAAACCCACCTAATATTTTAATGTCAAACGCTTCCAATTTAAATTTCATGAATATCGGAGCTCATTTGAAATATTAATTTGAAGTTTCAATCTTCTCAATCAGAGTAGAACCCACCTAATAATTTGATGTCAAATGCTTCAATTTTAAATTTCACCAATATCAGAGCTCATTTAAAATAATAATTTAAACATTCAATTTTGCTCCCAAGCGTAAAATGTGTCACAAAAAAGTTTTAGTTTTGCACAATCAGAGGTAAACCCACCTAATATTTTGATGTCAAATGCTTCCATTTTAAATTTCACAAACATCGGAGCTCATTTGAAATATTAATTTAAACTTTTAATTTTTCTCAATCAGAGGAAAACCCACCTAATAATTTGATGTCAAATGCTTCTATATTAAATTGGAAGCATTTGACATCAAAATATTAATTTAAAGTTTGAAATATTAATTTAAAATTTTAGTTTTACACAATCAGAGGAAAACCCACATAATATTTTAATGTCAAATGCTTCCATTTTAAATCTCACGAAGAACGGATCTCGTTTGAAATATTAATTTAAAGTTTCAATTTTGCCCAATTAGAGGAAAACCCACCTAATATTTTGATGTCAAATGCTTCCGATTTAAATTTCACAAAGATACGAGCTCGTTTCTAATATTATTTTAAAGTTTCAATTTTCTCAATCAAAGGAGAACCCACCTAATATTTTGATGTCAAATTCTTCCATTTTAAATTTCATGAAGATCAGAGCTCATTTGAAATATTAGTTTAAACATTCAATTTTTCTCCCAGATGTAAAACGTGTCAAAAAAAGTTTCAATTTTGCATAATCAGAGGTAAACCCACCTAATATTTTGATGTCAAATGCTTCCATTTTAAATTTCAAGGGCATCAGAGCTCATTTTAAATATTAATTTAAAC
>MU225786.1:68938-88666 GCA_018584345.1 Thuja plicata
GAACAAAAGGAAGAAGAACCGACCCTTGCCATTGCAACTTTTCTGCTATATATAGGGCTATGACCATCTTGGAATCCCTTAGGATGCAACAAGCTTCGGATGATCATGGAAAACCCTAACCCTAAAAAAATAGGAGAGAGGAAAAGAGAGAGAAGAGGCGGTGGAGAATGACCGAGTCAAATAGATATTTCACAGATATTTTCCTGCTCTTCTCTCGATCTGGCAATTGGAAATCAGATTTGGTAGATGGTGGATAGTAGCATTTATGTTCACTCTGAAAGATATGCACACCTGTTCACCTATGTTTCTCTGCAATAACTGCCCCTCTTGTCTGTGAACAGTGCATAGCCAAGTGTTCTCCCTGTCATCGCCCAAGACTTCCTTTCTAAGCTTCCTGGCACTTCTGGAAACTCAGTCATAATTCTGCTCTGTTCTGAAACACACTGAACCTCCTCCCTTCACCGACATTGAAACAAATCTATTCAAATATCAGCAGACTGCTCTGTGTATGATTTCTTGTGACTAGAAGTCCTCTGATCAATTCTGGAACACGAGCACAGAGAAACCATGGCTGCCGAGCGTTTCACAGTGTCAAACTTGCCGCCAATTTTTTAAATTCAAATTCCTGCGACCTCACGACTGACCGTTAGTCTCCTTGTCGCGAGCATCGGTCCTTAACCATGGTATCATCTCATGACCTGGCGAAAAAGAACTTATTTCCCTTGGTAAACCTGAGTCCAAATCTGGCGACATCCCGACTGTGTGAAATGAAAGTCGCGAGGAGATTAGCTTAACTCATCATCCGTCTAGTGACCCTGCGCCTAACTGCCACCTTAGACCATCACGGTTTGTCGCCCAGTCGCCAGATGCTATCTCTTCATCCTAAGACCACGTGACAAAGCCTAGTCGCCAAGTTGGGAGAACCTATGTCTGAGCCTTTGACCCTTTCTTGACAGTCAACATGTGCCCCTTAATCCTTCTAGCGACATCCCGACTACCCTTGGCGCTGAGTCGTGAGTACTTTTCTCATAGGGCACTTTGATCACCAGACTTAGCGACCACCGTAGGATCATCTATGCTTTACATCGGACGGCTGCCATTAAGTCGCTATAAAACTAAGCATACCCTTAAATTATCCCACGATCCCGTGACTAAAGGCAAAGCATACAAGTCTCGAAGTCGCGTGATCCATTTCACTTCGTCTAATGATTACCTGACTGAGGGCTCAGCATCCACTTGCCATATGCCATCTGTCACACAGCCACTGGTTACTTTTCTGCACACTGGGACGCTGAGTCACCACTCTATTCTGGCGACAAGGCGACTGGGGACCATAGACGGCTAGTCACGAAGTCGTGAGCACATTTCCCTGACCATTGAATTCTTCATGCGATCAAGCGACTGAGGTGGGCCCCTGCTTCATAAGACTTATCACATATCATCTGGCGATCACGCGAATGAAGATTAAGTAGCGAAGTCTAAGAACCAAGAAAGAATATTCCTTATGGTTCAGAGACTACACGACAAAGGGAAAAGCGAAGTCAGGAAAGAAAAGAGAATATTCGCTGAGGTTCAAGCGATTACCCGACTGACTGAGAGGGTCCCACTCTTCACAAAGGCTTATGACATGGATCTGGCGACCTCGCGACTGAAGAGAAAAGCTAAGTCGAAAGATGCAAAAGGAATATTCCATTCGATCATGAGACCACGCGACAAGAGGAAACGCAGAGTCGGAGGAAGAAAAGGAATATTCGACCAAGGCGAAGTGATAACGCGACTGAGAAATAAGCACATGCCATAAGTGATGCAAAAAAGTAACTTCAAAACATAAGAGCCAAGGCTTAGGGTTCTTACCTCATTCAAACATGAAGGACTTAGGGTTTTAAGGGGTTCTGAGGGTTTAACAGAGTCAAGACCTGGAGACCAAGAAAAACATGACAGAGGATGCCAGACAGGGCAGACTAGGCCAAATTGCACAGGAATGAGAAATTTGGGCAACAGTTAGCTTTACTTGATCTATTGCAATATTTCCTGTAACATTCTCTAGAACCTTATTTTAAAATTTTCTTTCTACCTACTGTAGTAATTTCTCCTATCCACTAAGATCATGATTAAATTTGTGAACTATGTCAACAAGTTGGTCCATTATGGAATCTTCCTCATTGACTTCAATCTCTAGTGAATCTAGGAAAATACCTTTGATGTCCTGTAGAACTCTGTTTCTTTTCTTCTCTGCTCGGAGCTTCTATTGTTTTTCTCTTTTCTTCGATAGCTCCCCAAGGATGTCCATCTGCTCAGTTGTTAGGTTTGAAAGATCCCAATTTGGAATCACAATATCTTCCTCAAGGTCAACATCATAAGTTATTATTTCCTTTTCTCTACCCTTGACCTTGGGATTACGTTAAGGAATGATTTCCTTACCTTTTCCAACCTCATACTTGTCCTTAGTGTTCAGTTCAAGTAATTCATTAACTTTTAATGCACCAACTACAGAATCAATGCTAACTATAGAAACATTCACAGTGTCCTTCTGTGACTTGGTCTGGCTTGGCCTAGTAGTAGGTAGAGCCTGATGCTCGGTTCCTACTAGTCCTATTGTAGACTCTGTTGTTTTTCTTTTCACCAAGATAATATACTCTAAATAATTGATTAGGGCAGGGATGTCATCACTTCTACTGCTATTTGTTCAGCATTAGATTCTTCAATAGTCTGAACCTCAGGTAATTCTTCATCTTTGAACTGTACATGAGAGTCTATACTCTATTTCTCTATCTTATCTTCTCCCTTGTCACCAAAGATTGTCTTCCATAACTTTTTTGCAGACTACACAACATGCCCTATTTTCTTACTCAAGATTTGAAAAGTCCTAAACCTTGGTGTGATTACTCTCATACTTATTCATGACATCTTTTACCTCTTTATCAGTCATAGTAGGCATGAATTACTTCAAGGTTTTCTTTCTGATTTCCTTTTCAATCTGAACTACATTGTGCTAGTGAATGGTGATTTCCTTGAGAAGTTCTTCAGTCATATGGCTTTTCAATTCAGATGGATCATACTTCCATCTTGCCATTTTCTCTAATAATGCATCCTCAATCATCTTCTACTCATCTTTGGTTCTAGAAGCATACTTAAGTGATTCAAGAGATCTCATACCACTGCCTCCTTTCAGTTCTTCAAACTTATACTCAAAGGTAGGTGGTGGCTTCTTGAATGTATACTTTGTCACAGTCAACTAGAAAGCAAATATCATCCTTATAGTTCTCTACCAATTGTTTTGCAATTTTGTCTATTCTGCATTTTCTCTCTGAATCTTTCAACGTAAGCATCCATGATGATTTCAAAGTTATCTCCCAATTCTGCTATAAATTCATATATTTGATAGACTCTAGGTCTATCCTATTTTTATACAACTATGTCTTTTGAAGGGAAAAACTTCTGAAATAAAAGAATATGCAGACCTAAAGTGAACCAAACTTACATGGATTGGTCTTGGATGCTCGAATGCTCTCCATGTTTTTTATCAATTGGATGAGCTTCAACTCAGCTAGGTCGAATGACAGATTGTTCTTGACCACTTTGTATGCCAAGTCCAAAGCTTCACATGGTACACTGTTTGGTCGGCTTGAACTGTATATCTTGTGTGCAATCACATGAATTCCAAACTTCCGTTCCATGTCAGTGACTCCATTCAACTTCATGCCTCTTCCATCCCACTAGGCAAGAGTCTTCTTGACAGGTCATCTCGAGGTAGGATTTTTGTAGCTTTAGGTTTGTCAATAATTGGGTACCCTATCACTCGATGTACCATCAGCATAGTGATCTTAAATGGTTTCTCCAACAAGAGATGCATGTCATGAACACGGCTCAGAACAAACCTAATCCACTTTATCTGAATGTTCTTTGACATATGCAAAACGTGGGTTAAACCCTTGACTTTGAGGTGCTTGTGTTCCGGCTTTAGATTCCCATCCACACAAAGTGTCTCATATGCTTTGTTCAACTCCAATGTGCCTAGTTTTTTAATGTTTCAATGATATAAAGTTTGAATGTCATGAGTCAACAATACCTTAGGAGGAATTTGGGAAAGGGCTCCCATCAGATCTATCTCATCTGCAATCGCGGGATGAAGTTTGAACTTTAGCGGCTTACAGACAACATTCCTCACTAACATCTCAGATCCCTTCTTAACCTTACTATTGGATGAAGATGCCATAATGCTCAGAGGATTGTTGAAACTTAGCTACAACTAAACTTTTGAACACAATTTTCTATGAGATCGCTATAAGCTCTTAATCACTCTCTAAACTGTAAATAATAACCCTTTGATTTCACCATTTAAGAGAAATTTCATCATAATTTTTTCATTAAATGCTCCATACATGGTAGTTTTCACAGCTCGGGTAGCTCTCCCAGACTTACTTGGACGCTCGACAAAAACTAACTTTGCATCTTTGAAACCATACAACCTGAAGTAACTCGGTTAAGCCTAAGTAAATCAGATGTAACTGAGATCCTGACTCAGTTAGAACCATAATGTGTCATAGTGCATCAATATGCAAATTTAGACTTACTATCATATTTGGAACTGATGTATGATAGCTTGTATGCACAGTTCTAGCTATCTCCTTGCATCTTTATTCAAAGATGGTGGATCCACCCAATTCAATATTTTGCGTGCCATTTGATCCTTCATTGTTTTGGTCTCAATTCTCAGAAGACTTCCTTACCCACTGCTAGCTCATCTAAGTTTTGATTTTAGAAACTTTTGCTTTGCCTTTCTCAAAACCAGTATCCACTTTTTCTCTGTTCATGCAATTCTTGCTTAGATGACCAAGTTTTTACAAACATAACGTCTCTTAGTAGGATTCATTTTTTCTTAGATGATTCTTTGGACAATTTTCACCAATGTGCCCATATTCACCATAATGACAACATCTGCTCGATGTGTTGTAATCTCAACCAAAAACTGTTTTAGCTAGTTGTTCAGCAGGATTCCATTTCTTAGTTCTGCACTCGAAATACTTATGACCTTGTTTATTACAATTGAAACATTTTCCTTCAAACTTAGGTTTCTCAATGCATTAACTTGCCCTATGTCCATGTTTGTTTCACATGTAGCATTTTCTATTAAACTTTGACTTCCCATTGCTCCAACACTTATTTGCAGTGTTCCCTAACCTGCCACAATGATTACAAGTAGGTTTCTTGTTCTTTTGAGCTTCTTGCTGTGAGGATTCACCTTTTTCAGTATAACCTAATCTAGAATGTCCATGATGCCTGAATTTAGTTTTCTTTGTCAACTGATCCATGCTTACTTGTGAATTTATCATACTCTCATTGGTTTGTTTTTCAGTATTGAGATCATTTTGCAATCTTTCATTTTCAGTCCTCAGATTGATAACTTCTTGATTTGCACTATTGAGTTGATTTATCATATCTACTTGCTGAAGTGACAAATGATAGATTTCATTTTCTTTTTCCTCTAATCTTGGACTTAGAAATATTTTATCTTCTTGTGTCATGTTTCTGTCATTTTCTTCTTGGTTCTTTTGTTCCATGACTTCACATATTCTGACTCAATGAATTTCTTGTTCTCTTTTAAACTATTTAACTTCTTCATGTAAATTGAGATTCTTTGGAAGTAGGTCTTCAATGGCTACATCAGCTTCTTCAAAACTTCTTTCTTTGCATAAATCTTCAATTCTTTCTTCTATGTAACTTTTATCATTCTTTGCACTACTAAATCTTTTCATCTTTTCAGGGAATGGGAGAGCTGCTCCTTGAGTTTTCTGATTTGATCCATGGCCAATTGTAGATCTATCTTTTCATTTTCAATGGATTTCTCCAGTCTGTATATTTCCATTGCATCTGATCTTTGCTCAAGTTGTTAAACTTTTGATAAGAGAACCTTTTCTCTGATACCAATTATTGAAAATATATTGATGCTAGGTGACTGAGAGGGGGGTGAATCAGGAACCAATAAAACTTATTCACTTTTATCCTTTATTAGATTGTCTAATCTGATTGCATGCATGGAACAGAAAAGTAATAAACACTCATAACACGACACAATATTTATTTACCTGGAAACCTTCCAAATAGAACATGAAACTGGGTTGGGGATGGTACCCACGAGATTTAGAACTGTAGTAATAAATTTGGCCAGTTAAGGCTTACAATTGACCACTTCTAATGGCCTGCTCTATTAGGAGCAATAAGGACTGTTAGGTCCACCTTGTGAAAGGATTTATACAATATAATAAAGTATGCACTATGTTAGGAGATTTGAAAAGGACTGTTAAGTTCACCCTGTTAAAGGATTTTGCAGATACACGTGTTAGGATGAACCATTGAATGATCTTCTATGCAACTCCGATTTGCTGAATAAGATCCTTTGAAATAATACTAATCAAATGAATGTGATAGATGAGTCTCTGATGTTCTTTTATACTATTGTAGCCTTCTAATCATTTTGTCACTTCATATTCACATTCATATATCCATACTCTTTTCTTCTTGCATTGCTACTGCACTTGTTTTGGATAAACAAAGTACCTTTTATATATATATATATATATATCAGACCTTACAGTTCATTACTGCTTTTCTACAATCGATACATCCCGGCCGAAGCTCCCATGTTGCCTTGACGAATGTCTTTTACAGCGATGGATACCTCAATATTACCTTCACCAATTTGTTTCTCTGACGCGTACTTCAAATTTTATGAAGTACAATTCAATGCGAACTGCCCATAAATACACAGAATTGCATGTATATAGACAGACATTGTGCAACCCATTCTTGTAATTACTTCATGGCCAGGATGTTTGCACTCTTGTGTGGGCTTTTGTTTTGGATATGAAGCTTTGAATATGCACAGCCAACTGGGTCACCAAATGATGGTTTCACTCAGCAGCAATCAACTGACAAAAATATCGAGATAGAGCTTCATTGATGGCGTCCATGACATGTGGGTTTACACATATGACAAACCGCATAATCTCAGCAGCAACACTAGGCCCAGGACAGAAATACGCATCAAGGTTAGCGATTTACTTTTAGTCCATCATCTTCCTCTTAAATTTATATAAGATGCCATTATATGGTATTGTGTTTGTTTAATTTGGGGCGGTGTATTGCAAGGAAAGAATTATAAAAGTGGGGTGTGGCAATTTGAGGGGTAAGGATATGTTAGAGAGGGGTCAAATGGAGTATGCGTGATGCAGATTCATGGCTATGTGGGGCCCGCCACTGTGATAATGTTAGATGTTGTGGATGGAGATCTAAGGCGATACCATGACCAATTGGTGACAGTAGATGTTTCATGTGAATGTTATTCATGACGCAGACATGAGGATAGCGACTGTGTTCGTGGATGGGAAAGAGACTTTAACGGTTAATGTGAGTGGTGGTGATAGCTATTATTTCAAGTGTGGTGTCTACGCTAATACCAACTCTTCGTTTTGCATGGAAGCCCGTTGGAGAAATATCAAACTCTGGAGCAAGTAATTGGTGTTTGGAGTCTTGTTATGTTGTGTGTAATAAGATTTGACTACCTCTCTACCAAGAGCAGTCTCAAATAAGAGAAATCTTCATGTGCAATTGTATTACATTAGAGCCTCATAATCTTGTATAACATTAGATCCGCGTAATCTCAAAGGTGCATATGTTTAATCCAAATACAATTAAATTGACGAAGGAAATATTGTTGACACTACCACCGTGCAAGTTTAGTTTAGTACAATCCTACCTAAGTTTCTAAAGCTGTTACCTTACAATCCTACATAGTAAAATCACTTGGTCTGTTTCAAATTTTTATTATAATATATATTAATATGTATATATAATTTAATTTTTTTTAACAGGAGATTTTTGACCGATTTATAAATTATTTGGAATTAAGATATATAACTGCCTTTAAATATTATCTGTCTACAAGGCATATTATTTTATAATTCATCCTGTGTTATTGGATAATAGTTAAAATTGTTAAAATTAAAATCTAATTCAAATGAACGTGTTAATAGTAATCTTGGGTGATTAGGTTTTAATATTTTGAGGTTTAAAATATAATTTAAAGTAGTTATATTATATATCGAATAAAAATAAGAAGGTATTTTAGGTATAAGTGTGTATGTAGAGGGTCATCAAAACATGAATTTGACGTGTAAAATTTTAATTAGGAGCATTTTATCATCATCATATGAATGTGCTTCATATACCATTGGTTCATTAGGTAAATGCTTCGTGATCAAAAAATGTAAATAAGGAAAACAAATGATTGAACACCTAAATTACAAAGTTGTAGACTAACCAATGACATAGCCTAAAGAATATGAAATCATTCATAACAGTTTAAAATTACATGGATTTTTATCTATTGAAAAAACTAGTTGATCTAAGATCATTTCTTTATAGTGATCCTACTCTATAGGAAGAATATAATCTACCTTAATGAATGAGTTAAAATCATAGATGTTAGTAAACAGTAATCTCAATATCAAAGAACAACACTTTATCTAAAAGCAACAAGTTATATATTGGGTACTATTAGACCTTGACACTTAATATCACCATTAGATCACCTCTCCCAAACATACAATTTCATATATCACATCTTAGGCTAGCACTCGTACAACAACAAATATTATTTGGATTCAAACTACATAAAAGATCTAGTTAATTATCTTAGAGGTAGAGTAGGAGCATGTACAAGGTTTATAATGGGAAGCATTATATTAATTTTATTAAATTTTATTTCAACAATAGGATCTAAAGGCTAATGTTAAAATATAGACTTGATCTAAAGGCTAATATCTACACAAATGATCCACAGTATATTGTATTAAAATAAAATTGGTAAGAACCCTAGTTTACTTGACATATATAAGTTTCATATGATCCAAAATGTATGTGCTAAGAATCAATAATTCAACTTTAAAAGTTTTGGACTTTGGGGTGCATTTTTTAATGGTAGAAAAAGGAAAAGCACAAGTAATAGTTACTAAGATTTAGAATAATGGGCTATTGATAAAACTAATGGCATGACATCTTAGGTATGAATTAGAATTTTATGAATTCAAAGAATGTCTAACAAAGCCAATCTACAAGTTCAACACAAATGTATAGAACATGTATTATACATGGAGTTTGTTATCATATTAAAATAATCTCAAATTAGCTATCAATCCAGTCAGAAATTGCTTAACAAGGCTAAAAAACTAGAGATATAGGAAAAAATTGAAGGTGAAATATAGATCAAAGATTACAAAGAATAGGAGGCTCCTTGATTTCTATGAAACACTAGAGTGTGTAGCACAAGTGCCTATATTGCCTCTACTTACAAATTAACTAACAATATCATCTCTCTAAACACCATCTTATAATCTTTAGGAATATCTTTAAGATATGTAATAATACCAATTTTTCAGATCCAATAGCCAAGATTGAATAAAATGGTACTTGAGTCTTTCTTAACCCACCACTATGTCAGATTGGATCATGAGCATATTTAAAAAAATCTAAGAAATTTGTACTAATATTTAGATGTACTCTTAGACATGTTAAAGCGTGGGAAGAGAGATAACTATTTGGATAAAAGGCACTAATATTTTTCACCTATTAATTCACATTACAATATGCATCCTACATGATCCTTCTTTCATATTAGATCTATTTGCCAAGATATTCTATTGACACAATTTTTTTCCACTTTTCTTTATAACATTATAATTATTGATTCAATTCTATTTATGATTGAACTATCACATTGTAGAGATATAAGTTTCTAGTATCATAAAAAGTAACACACATCATTGGATAATAATTAATTAATTCCTATTGATCCTTAATTTTCATTACCCGATCACAAAAAATAATATCATCATTATAAATAAATTTGGAAGTCGATCAACACAATATATAAGACATAGATAAAGGAAATCCATTAGATGCTGGTATTTAGTCAATGTCTTTTTTGTTTAACAAAGAAATTTACCACGATGAAAAATAAAAAGCCAAAATAGTAAGGTAGATAATAAATTGAAATTATGCAACACTAGAAAAAAAATAAGAAAATATTCAATATCAATATAAGCTAGGACATTTTGTTACACAATGCGGCTCTCAACATAGTGATTCAGTAATGTCTGTTGAAGTCTATCAGGACCATAGTTCTGATGCAGATAAGTGCTCTTTTTGGCTTGCCACCGTCCCTAACAAACCTGCCCCTGTTCCTGAAGCTTTGGAAGAGTTGCCTATTTCTATGGTTCAGCAGACAGAGATCTTTTTACATTCCTTTTTCCGGTCACTATCCAATTGGCTACAATTCCATTCATGCTATATTAAGCCGACTCAGCTATGTTTACCCTCCTCGAAACAGTCTGCTAAGGTGTCTGAAAATCTCCCATCTTGTTTAATTTCCTCCGCTCCACCTTCCCATGAGCTGTCCAAGTTAACAAATTGGGAAGACATGTTGTGCGAATTGCAAAAGAAGGCTAAACACACAAAACCCTCAGATGCAGAATTATCATTTGTGGCCAATCAAATCTCATTGGAAATAGCAGGCCGATGTTTTGATGAAATTGCTATTGAGGAAGGAGTTATCAACGAAACCATATGTAATAAAAATTCAAATGATGTGTTCTCCATCTGTCAGAAAAATAACAGACAGCAATAGGATAGTATAAAACAGGGCTTTGAGGTAGTTTTTTCATAACCCTTTATCCATAATCTGGCTACTTCCCCTCATCCAATATCTATTCCAGAAGAAGTTCAAAAATTGGACTTGAGTCTTGTGGCAGATCCAGTTCTTCTAGATAATTTATCGCTTGCAACAGAGCCCATTAGTGCTTCAGCTTTTCACTGGGAAAATGGCTCAACTTTACTAGACCATAGTGGTTCAGTTTCTCTTTCAGACAAGGGGTTATCGGTAGAAAATATTTCCAGGAGAAACATAAATGAGGAGGATTCGGGTGATTATGAGGTCTTGATTGAATTAAATCCACAGTCAGATGATCTAAAATTAACGAAGTCATGGTTTGACTTCTCTATAAAACTCTCTATTATTCAGACACCAATGGCAGAGCTTGATCTAGGTAAAACTCCTAAAAAGAGAGGGAGAAAGCCAAAGAGCTCTAAAACTAAAGATGAAATTGATGCTGGTACACAGTCAACGTTGGATGAGAAATTTGTTTCAGTCCAAAGAGTCTTGAGGAGAACAACATGTTCTCCTCGGGTTCAATGAAGATCATTACCTGGAATGTCAGAGGCATTAATGCCTCTAACAAGAGACAAAGAGTCAAGCAGCAATTGGACTCTTTGTCTGGAGACATAGTTATTTTACAAGAAACAAAACTATCAGATGAGACATTCAGCAAGATAGTAAACACATGGCCCCTTTGGAAATCTGTTCACTCCCAAGGATTGGGAGCTTCTGGTGGTCTTACGGTTCTGTGGAATCCTAAGGCAATTGTAGGCAATCTTATTAAGAAAGAAAATAATTGGCAGCTGATCCAGTTTAATCATTTTGAACTCTCCTTCATGATTCTTAATACCTATGGTCCTACTTCAACTCTGGAAAAACGTAATTTATGGGCTTCTCTCTCACAACTTCTTCATGACTACGCAGAAGAAAATGTTATATTGGCTGGGGATTTTAATGCTATTGTGTCTCATGAAGAAAAGCAAGGTGGGATCCTCCCACCTATCAGAGTCATGGAGGATTTTCAGAATTTCATCAAGGATAATAATTTGATTGATATTATTCTGACGAATGGTAGGTTTACTTGGACAAATAAAAGACAAGGTTTTCTATAGATTGCTGAGAGACTGGACAGGTTTTTATTATCTCAGCTTTGGAAGCTATTACAATTTTTAGCTTCTACAGAAGTGCTGCCTCTTATAGGTTCTGATCATTATCCAGTACTGCTAGACATTATTGTCAACCCTCCTGTGGATAGATCTAAACCCTCATTCACTTTTCAGAACATGTGGTTCAGACATCCTGATTTCCTTCCTCTCCTTAAGCAATGGTGGGCTAGTGCCCCGTTTTTGAAGGGTTCAAGGATGTTTCAGTTATACAAAAAACTTCATTTCCTTAAAAAGAAGATTGAAATCTAGAACAAACATGTTTTCAAAAATGTTTTCTCGCAGAAAGCCAAGGTGACTAAGGAACTTGAGGAAATACATTCACATATTATCAATCATGGTCTCACCCCAGACGGTTTTGTCAAACAACGGATCCTTCAATCTCAATGGGAGGAGCTTTGTGGGAGAGAAGAGGAGTTTTGGAGACAAAAATCACGTGAATCTTGGCTTAAGGAGGGCGACAAGAATACAAAATTTTTCCACTCTTCGGTTAAGCAAAGGAGAGCAGCCAATACCATCTTCCAAATTGAAGAATTAGTTACTAGCAGCCTTTTGACAGATGCCACAAGTATTCAGAATGAGGGAGTTAACTTTTTTAAAAACTTACTAGCTCCATCTCATGACCTCCAGCCAAATTCAGATTTGGAAGAAGATCTGGTTTCATTTATCCCTTCCTTGGTGAACTCCCAAGATAATGATGATCTTATCAAACCGTTCACTCCCCAAGAGTTAAAGGAAGTAGTTTTCTCTATGCCCCCTGACAAAGCTCTTGGCCCTGATGGTTTTACCTTAGGCTTTTTCCAAAAATGTTGGGATTTTATTGCTTTTGATTTGCTGATGGCAATGGAGGAGTCAAGACAGCTCAATTACATTCTAAAAAACTTCAATGTTACAAACATTATTTTGATCCCGAAATCTCCTACCCCACGGTCCTTTGCAGATTTTAGACCGATCTCATTGTGCAATACAGTTTATAAGATTTTCACAAAGGCAATCTATTTAAGATTGCAGAAGCTTCTTCCGAGGATTGTTTCACCTCAACAAGGAGGCTTTGTACCTCGAAAATAAACGATGGATGGCACTTTAGTGGCTCATGAAGTCCTTCACTTGATTAATACTCATCAATTGCCTTCATTTGTAGTTAAATTGGACATGATGAAAGCGTATGACAAGGTCAATTGGAACTTCCTCATAAAGGTACTTTTAAATTTTGGCTTTTCTTCCAAGTGGTGTAAATGGATTAAAGCTTGCCTGTCTGGTGCCTCATTCTCAGTGATCATTAACGGAGTTTCATCGGGTTTATTTTCACCTACACAAGGATTTAGACAGGGGGACCCAATATCCCCATCATTATTTATCCTGATGGCTGATGCCCTCAGCCAAATGATAACTTTCAAACATAATCAGAGTCTTTGGAGGGGAATTCAGATTCCAAGAACATCAATTGCTATTACACACTCCTTATTTGCGGATGATACATTGCTTTTTGGGTATGCTGCTATGCAAGAAGCTAGAGTAATTAAGCATATATTAGATTCATATACTGCTATTTCATGTCAACAAATCAGTGCTCCTAAATCTAAATTTTTTATCTTTTTTAGCAATGCCATAGTTTCTTCAAAGATTGTAAAGATTCTTGGCTTTAAGGAAGAGCTCCTTCCGTCAGTCTACTTGGGAGTTCCCTTCTTTGTGGGAACTAATAAGCCATCATATTGGAAATCTATAATTGACAAAATTTATGGCAGAGTGGCAGCTTCAAACGCCAGATGGCTATCTCTATCAGGCAAGATCCTCCTTATTCGATCAGTGCTTTCTGCTATACCTAATTACTTTATCTTTGTTCTTCAAGCTCCACCTTCAGTGTTAAAAAAGATTAGGCAAATTATTTCCACTTTCCTCTGGAATGGAAATATGTCAGGGAAAAAGAAAATTCCTCTTGTAGCACTAAATGATATGATGATTGACAAACAGAGGGGTGGAGAGGGAATTCATGACTTGGCTCTAAGAAATAAGGCTTATGGTGGAAAACTCATTTGGAAAATGTTAAATAAACCTCATAGCATGTGGTGTTTGATTATGCAGTCAAAGTATCTTGACTCTATGGATCCTAATCGTATTATTACAGTGGCTAATCTTCCTCAAGGTTCAGAGGTGTGGAATTTTTTAGTTAGCTCGAGAGAAATCATTTCAGATTATGTTTCTTGGGATATCAATGATGGTCACAAGGCTCGATTTTGGGAAGAATCTTGGATTGGTCTCCCCCCTCTTATCAATGTCCAGGAGATTGCAAACTATGTGCAGATTTTTAAAGACAACTGGGGTGACAAGCTGTGTGACTATGTTGACTGTGTGGAACCTTTATCTCGACAAGTTATTTGGAAAGACCCTTCAAACCTTCCAATTCCTCAGCCCTACATTATGGTTTTCAAAGAAATTCTTAGCACAAGACAGGTTTTTTTGCATGCTCATGAAGATGTGATTAGTTGGGCTCCTGCACATGATGGGTGTTACTCGATTAAGACAGGTTATGAGGCTCTTTCTAGGAAGGAGGATGATTTAAATAAACACAGAGCTTTCTCTTTCTGCTGGAATAAATGCACATTACCTAAAGCGGGCTGTTTCTCTTGGCTAGCTCTTAGAAAGTGCCCATTAACAAGTGATAGACTTGAGAAATTTAATATTACCCATAGGTTCACTTGTCTCCTTTTTCAGCAAGCTTTAGAAGATGCTGATAATATTTTCTTACAGTGTGAGTTTGCCCAATACTGCTGGAAATTTGTTCTTGGAAAGCTGAAATATATGATGCCACTTCCTAATTCACTATGGGACATATTTGAGTCTTGGCCAGTGCCTTATCATAACTCTCTCCTTGCTTCCATTTGGAAATGTGCACCTTCTCTTGCTATTTGGGCCTTATGGTGGGAGAGGAACAAAAGAATCTTTAGACACTCCTCTTCCTCACTGGATAACATTGTTCGGATTATTGAGAAGTCTATCTCTGAAGTTGTATCAGCTAACATTAGAAACAATTCTTCGAATATTCTTTTTTCCACTTGGGATGATGCTACTTTGAAAGAATGGAAACATATCTCTCTCCCAGTCTTTTTAAATTATCATGGTGCTGCGAAAGTGGATAGATCTAAGGTTCACTGGATGCCTCCTGAGCATGGGGTTATCAAGATCAATTTTGATGGTGCTTCACGCGGAAACCCCAGTAAGTCTGGCATTGGAATTTTTTTGAGAAATCATTATGGAATACCTTTAGCTCTAAAATCTTTACCAATCCCTAAAGGTACTAATAATCAAGCTGAAGTCTATGCTTTACTACAAGGTTTAGTTCTTGCTTCTTCTCTCAATCTCACCCTGGTTCATGTTGAAGGTGACTCCCTCATTACAATCCATGCTTGTTTTAGCAGAGTAGTGCATAACCAAAAGCTAGCCTATATTTTTAAACAAGTTTGGAGGTTGATTGACTCTTTTCAAGACTGTGTCTTTTCACACATTTATTGGGAAGGAAACCAAGTTGCAGATTACCTTTCAAACTTAGGTTGCGATGACATCTCAACGGATGAGCTTGAAGTGGATAATATTCTTGATGCTCATCCAAATTTGGTGGAAATTATTAATGGTGAGTCAGTTAAGGCTTGACAGCATTGATATGATGGTTACTTTCTCTAGCTCTGGATTACGGACAGCTTCCATGTAAATTCTCAGTAACATTTGGGTGGCCTCACCATCTTGCCAGTTTCAACCTTTCTCATTATTTGTTGTCAGGGGTGAATCCAGCATGCTTCTCAAAATTTTATCTTCTCTCTTCATGCTCCTTGTTTTCTGGTCCCATCCTTACTGTAATCAGTCCTTGGGCCAATTCTAGGCTCTGTTTTCCTGGACAGTCATTGTCATGTTATTTTGTCTCTTGGCAGAAAGAGTTCTCAGAGAATCACCAGGACGATGTTGCAACATTTTGATTGGAGTAAAGATAAATAAATCTGTATCTATCTCCCCCCTAGTGTTTCTTTTCCTCCAGTCTGTGTGCAGTTGATCCATTCCTAGTCGTTTCTTTTGTTTATGCTGCTGAACCAGAAGCAGTTGATCTTCCAGCATTTGCAAAGGCATAGCTACATGCTGCTCTACATACTGATCATTAGTAGTATTTTGTGATTGAGTTTTAGCTCCCATTCCAGCCCAATAAGTTGCAGTTTATTTCCTTATTTGCTTATGATTATCATCATGCGTTTGAATTCCAGGATAGATTGTTGTGTTGGCTATGGTTCGGGGCAGGGCCTTTCTTCTGTTTGTGGCAGTTTAGTTTATTGAGATCAGGGAAATGCTCCATGTATATGCCGCGCAGGGTCTAGTCTTACTGCTTGAGCCGGGGCTATTTTCATTGACATAGAATGTTGTGATGGCTGTGGAATGGGACAGGGCCTTTCCTCTTCTCGTGGCTATGTTTTTTGAGTTCAGGGAAATGCTCCAGGAATCTGTCACGCAGGGTCTGGTCTTACTGCTAGTGCCGGGCCTGATTTCATTGCTGGTATGGGAGCCGTTCCATGCCGCTTGGTCTGTCCGATTTTTGAGATATGCTGAGATGTGACTATCTGCCCAATGATATGTATATAGTGTTTTCTAACACCTTAATATTCTATTCTGATGATTTTGGATTTGCAATGCTCCATGACAAAATATTGCCAGCTGGTTACACGGCTTCATGTGTTCCAGGTTCTTTTGCTTACAGCGCCCCTGAATTTGGGGAAGGGTTTTTAACTTGCTCTGGTCACTCGGATACTTTGTGGTTCAGTGCCACACATGATGCTTCTAGTAAGTTTTGCCCTATTTTGCACCATCATTTTTCCACGCTACCGCCCATCCATGGATGAGGTAGTGAAATCGCTATTGGATGTTGGTACTGTCAATTACTTGGAAGCTTAAAGGTCGTGTTAGAATCATTGTAGATGTATATAATCTACTCCTAAGTAATGTACTAGACAAGGATACCGGGTTTTCTTCTCTCGTTCTTTCCCGGTTGAGTCCTCGAACCAGATTATTTATTATTTATATATAGTGGCTAGCCCACGTTGCCTTTTAAAAAAAATATATATATAAGAATTAAACAAAAACTAATCTAAGATATATTGCATTAATTCTTAGTATGATCAGAAATGATTAAACAAAATGTAGCACAATTTCAAAATATTATGGCAACTGTTAATATTTTTTTAAAATGGATTATAATTCTAAAGAAACAACTTTAGAAACATAGCATAAGTGTGAGGTTCTCTAGAATAAAAAATAGAGGTAGTTTTGTACATTATTTTTTTTATTTCAAGTTGAAATTTATTTATACATTTTTATTTTACAAATTAGAAATTGTATAGTTTGAGTATTTATTTAAATATGATACAAAATTAACATAGGGTGGGGATAATGTCATTTATATTAACTAAATTATTTATGGTAAGAAATATTTTACAATTTAATCTTTTAGTGGATCAATGATTAAGTTATATGGATCAATTGAAGTTTCCTAGATTAGTTTAATAATTTTGGAAACCCAAAACTCTATTTAATATATTAAGATTATGTTTAATAAATACCTTTGAAATGATAGAAATTTCTAGGAGTTATACCTACAAAATTTAAACTCTCAAACCCTTAAATGTAAAATTTAAAATTAGAAAGTTTTTTTTAATGCTACATTGCAAACTAACTTTTTGTAATATTAAATATATATTTTTCATGCTTCATCTCATTTTTTCTTACAACCATTAAATCCTTAGAAACCATTCTAAAAGGCTGGGATATCTCTACTTATCTTGGTTCACTCATGAATACAAGAAATGCATTAATATGTTAACACTTAGTATGATAAACATGAAGCTATGTTCCACATGTTCTCGTCATGAGATGAACATTATAGTAGCTTTTAATGTTTTCTTTTGATTGTTGTCTTAAGTTTGTAGATTTAGCGTATATTTAATAATAAATTATTATTTTTTAATATATGGTACATATGTGTGCTTTCTATTATGAATCGTTAATATGGGATACAAACTACATCTACTAGATTTCATCAAAGTAATATCTTGATTAATTTCATCATTTGTCAAATTATGTAAATCTAATGAATCATATAATTAACATTTCCCTCTAACAATTTATTGTGTGATAATTAGGAGATAATTTCCATAGAAAATCAAATGGTGATATTGCTATTAGAATTTAACTATGTAGTTTTTAGAGTCAAACTCATTGAACCATGTGTCATGTGTAATGATTCACAAGAACCCATCTCTCATGAGAATGAATGGACCATTTAGAACTCATTGCATCTAGATGATGCTCATAGAGGTGAAGGATTGGGTGTTACCTTGAGGTCATCCATCCCAGTACTACTCCAACTCAAGCAGGCTTAACTATATAATTTCCACCAAGGTTAAGCTCGCGTGACTTGCATCCCAATTTACAAAACCTTTACCAACTGTTGTGTATTATAAACTATTCATTATAGAGACCCTTTGGCTCATCATTTGACAAGGAGATATTTTCTACAAAACATTGAATTATGATATTGCTATAGATTCAATTGTGTAATTTGTTGAGTCAAACTCACTTTAGCACTTATAAGACATCTTGCATGACTCATATTTTCATATTTTTCCTACTTTTTCACAGTACATGATTTTAGAATGATAATGCTATATTACGTTTATTTAGAATTGATTTACAATATTGGAAAAACTTTAGATAAAATTTTAAATTAATATTAATCATTGTGTTCTTTCTTATTTATGAAGTTCAATTTTAATATCATTTATAAATTAATGATTCCATATTTATTTAAAATAATAAAATGAATGTTTCACTCTCTCTCATTTTTATAGTTTCTTTCCATCATATACTATAACAATTTAAAGAAGATTCTATTACATGAGACATAAGAACTTTAGAGAGCTTGATGAATTCTAAAGAATCTTTTATTTTTACATTTGAACAAGGCGACGCGAAGAAGTGTTCTCCCAAGATAACGTCATGAATGAGGTGCTTTTGAAAGCTACCAATAGAGACCGATATACGTTTCTTATTGGCGGAAACACTTTCCATTTTATGTTTCTTCATTAGTTAATTAATTGCTTTCCATTTTACTTTCTTCATTAGTTAATTAATTACTTTCGTTAATGGAATCTTTCCTTTTCCCGTGTCACGGGTGTTCATATGAGTACCACCTGTGCAGTTTTGTTCTTACCAGAAAAGCACTTAACTCGAGTATGAATTATCTTTGGTAGTCATGAAGAAAGCAAAAACTCCAAACCAGTAGTCCAAATTTTATTACTCGCTGCCTCCTTATCATGGAGACCACTATTATTATTTGCATTTGAACGTTTTAATCTGATTTAATTTTATATGCAGCCTATTAGGTAGAAAGATTATAATTTTTTTTTTGTCGGCCAACCTACTTGAGTCAAAATCAAATACCATCACTTTACAATTGACAAATGCCGAGAAATAGACCACAAATCCAACTGCTCTAAGAGACAAGAGGACTTATCATTTTAAATAGAGCTGATTTCAACTAAATGCAGAAAAGAACAATAGTTTTGTATTTCAATTCCAGGTATTCATGATCGAAATTATTCTCCTTTGTGGGCCCTCAGAGCCCGTGAATATCCAACGTCTTCCTCATCACTCCAGATTTCTTCGTTATTTGTCTACGTCTATTGGCCCTGAACCAGTCTCACAGGATATTTGAAAACACAAAAAAAACCCAATTCATGGATAATGTATAATGTTTTTGGGTACGTCTATCACCATAAATTTCGAGAGGGTTGCTTGTAGTAGTCAGACATATGAAATGCA
>MU225786.1:97059-110504 GCA_018584345.1 Thuja plicata
ACAATTTGGTGTGGAAATTTATTCAGCAAACTAAGTTAGCTCTTTTGACCTAAAAGGTGTTTTACAATAAAAATTATTTGAAATCCCTTGATTTAGATAAATTGATGGATGCGCTCAACATATTGAAATGTAAAAATGGGTTTAGAACATGTTTCAATCATTTGCAATAATTTTCATAGAAGTTTCAAAGATTCGGTGATATATTTTCTATTCTTTGTTCTAAGGTAACTTGAAGCTAGGATACATTGCATTAATTATTCTTCACTTTTTGGGTATGTGAAGTTACAAAAATGTATTTCATCTATTCATTTCACACCTTTTGAATTGAAGAAAGTGATAGAAGAACATTTGAAGGCAATTTAAAAGTGGTTAAAGGTGATCTATAAAAATTTCATGATCAAACCCTAATTCATCATAAAAAGTAATTTTTTTCGCACAGTGTGTTATTTGGAGCTGGAATCATGGATATGCTATATTGGAGAATGATGATAAGAAAGGGGTAGAGGATTTGTTTCTCAAACCAAAAAAGGCCTCAAGGAATAATAGAATGGTAATAACCTTATGAATATTGACTTACCTAATGGGATTTATACTTGGATCAATAGAAGAGTAGCATTTTGCAACATTGTTGAGAAGTTGGATAGATTTATATTCTTTGGAGACATTGGATCCTTTGGCTTCATTTATGATGCATCCATCTTAGAAATGAATGGATTGGACCAATTTCCAATATACCTAGATAAGAAAGGCATTACGAGCCCTTGCATAAATCCCTTTAAATTTGAGAATATGTTGTATAAGGTGCCTAATTTTGTCTAGCTTGTTAAATTTTTGTGGAAAGAGGAAAAGCGGGAGGGCTCTAAAATGTTATGATTTTCAACCAAGATAAAATTATTGAAACAAAGATTGAAGGAGAGCAAGTAGAGGATTTTTAGGGACATTGTTTAGGAGAAGATCAAGACTGAGGAAAAAATTAAAGGAATCATTTAAATAATGATTCAATTTGGCATGCATCAAGATAGTTTTGTCAAACAAAAGGAATTAATGATAAAATATGAGGACCTCCTTGCAAAGGAGGAAATATTCTAGAAGCAAAAATCCTTGAAGACTTGGATTGCTGATGGAGACGGGAAAACAATTTTTTTCTCAATAGTACAAAGAAAAGGATAATATTAAATAAAATATCAACCGTTACGTTGCCTAATGCTAGAAAGTACAAAGAAAAATTCGTAGACCATATTTGGTTTCTTCTCAAACATTCTCAAAAATCAAGAATGATCCATCCTTATGGTCCAAAAAGGCTTCTTGACAAGATTCCTAAGTTGACTTTGGACACACAAAACCAAAAACTCAATGGATTTATGAGCAAAGACAAAATAAGAATAGCCCTTTTCTAGATGCACCCGTATAACGCACCAGGCCTTGATGGTTTTTTTGCATGTATTTATCAAAGATGTTAGAAAATCATTCGACATAACATGGTGGATAAAATTAATGTAATGGAAAGTAGATCATGGGCTAAATGATATCAATAGTATCTTTATTTCCATAATTCCCCTAAAGATATATGTAACCTCTTAGGATGAATACCACTCAATTTTACTCTATAATACATTTTACAAATTAATATCAAAGGTGTTTCCTAATAAATTTAAAGATATATTGGAAGAAATAATCTCAAACAAATAAAAAAGGTTTATTCTTGGAAAATCTATTCTGGATGGGGTTACTATTGCACAAGAATCTATGCACTCTATTCAAACTTCCAAAAAAGAGTGTATGATGACTATACAATAAGAAATGGAGATCACTAGTTTAAATAGGTAAAGTAATAATCACATGTCTATCTCTTAAATTACATTAGAAGCAAGATGACTAACTTAGCTTAAGAAGGCTTAAGCACTTAGTGTGTACAATGATCCTTTGTTGAAATTGAGGGTTGATTATGAAAATGTGATTGAAAAATTTAAGATCTAGGGTTATAAAGAAAGAGAATATGGTTTTATATATGCATAGGATGATTGAGAACTAACAGGCGAGGTCCAAGACCATATCTTATAATCAGCGACTCTAACTCACCTCTAGTCCAAATTTGAAGAAAAATCAAAGGCACTATGGTAACTTGGTCAGCCTAGTCCCAGAACTATGTTGACTAGGTCAACCTAGTTTGGGACAATACGAAATGGGTTAGCTCTTTCCCTGCATTTTTTAACGATTTCAATTGCAGCCTATAGACAAACTCATGTACTATCTAAATTAAATTGTTAAATTGTTGGCACCTATTCCTACATACAAAAGAGAGAAAAAGAGTGTGTAGAGAGGGTTTTTCCTTAATCAAACCCTAGTTGAGGAATCAACCTTAAATTTGAAATGAAATATACTTGAAAGGAATGTGTTTAATGTAAAGTAGAAGCTAGTTTTAAAACATGAATTACCTTATACCTTGATGGTGCAATGCTTCTTGAGTGTGATCACAAGTGTTTATGCAATATCATAAATCCAGATAAAAAGCATGAAAGGAAATCATTAAGAACATGCCTTTCACAATAAAGGTTGTATCTTTTCATAAGGCTTGATGGAGAGAAGGAGAATGATTTGAATGATTGAGTACTTAAAAGGATGAAGATGATCTTCTTTCTAGATTGTGATATCCTCTATTTGGTCTTTTTGATGGAGAGAAGTTTTCTATAGTGCATAATATTGCTTTGAAAATGCCTTGGATGCTTGAAATATACCTTGAAGATACTAGATTGCTTGAGTGCTTGAGATTAGAATGCTTACTTCTTACTTGATTACCAAAATGAGGATAGGTATGTTTGTTATATACCCATCACAAAAATTTGAATGCTCAAAAATCCAAGAGGGCCAACATGATTTTGAATTTCCCTCTCTACCATAAAGACAATTATATGGTTTAAATATCAAGGAAAACATGGGGAAATAGGCCAATTCGGTCAACCTAGTATTGGGAATATGCTAACTAGGTCACCCTAGTCCTACGTAAAAACCTAAAAATTTGAATCATGAGTCTCAATTATGGAGGGGATACAGATAAGGAAATCAAAATTTGGGTTGGAGTATCAAAAATTAATGTGGGATTCCATACATGCTAAAATGGAGCTGGACTTAATGGGAATTAAATAGTGAAAAATCCTAGGATGATATAATGATAAGAATTGATATTAACAAATCCTATGACATGGTGGAGTGGGGGTTCCTAATTTAAATAATGGAAGATTTTAGATTTAAAAAGAGAAGTTTGAATTGGGTGTTCCACTACATTTCTACACCCAAATATTTAATATTAGTTATGGAAAACTAGTAGGTTTTTATGAATCCTTAAGAGGACTAAGGCAAGGAGATCCCCTTTACCCCTTTTTATTCATTAACCTCATAGAATCTCTTTGGAGAGAAATTAAATAAGTAACTATGGAAAATGTGAACTTAGAGGGTTTAGAAGTTACCAATGCTCTACCCCCAATATCTCATTAATAATTATTGTAGGATACCATGATTTTTTTGAGAGCCAAGATCAAAGAAGATAGGGCATTGAAGAACATTCTGAACCTATGCTATTAGAATTTTTAATTATGAATATACTTTGATATAACAAAGGATCACTTCCATGCATTTACTTGGGAATTCTCTTAGCCAAAGGGACCCCTTAAAATAATGGATAAATTCCAAAGAAACCTCTTGAAAAGGCTGATTTATTTCAAGGTCAAGAAGATTATCGATGATTAAATTAACAATGTCATCAATTTATATATATATTCTTTCTTGCACAACCCTTCCTTCAGGGGTGGGGCACAACATTAATCAATATTTGAGGACATATTTCTAGCAAGGAGTGGATAATAAATAGAAGATGACACTTATAGATTGGGAAAAGATATGTAAAGATGAGGAAATAGGAGGAGAGAGAATTTGGAATATATTTGCATAAAATAGAGTCCTTGGGGAAAATTTGGTCTGGAGAATGTTCAAGGATTCTAACAAGAAGTGGGACAAAAATTTTATATCCAAATTTTTTTATTCCCATAACCCTATAGAAATTCTATCTACAAAAGATCCTCCTAAATGATCTAGACTTTGTAAATTTATGCAATTGTGTAGACCAATCATTGGGAATAATGTGACTTAGGATATGCATGATGAGTCAAAGGCAAGTTTTTTGGAAGATTCATGTGCTATTTTTTCTAGTGTAGATAGCTAGGTAGAGATAGAAACAACCAAAACCACCTTGTAGAGACTTTGGAGAGCCATGGTTAGTGATTATGTTAGTATCATAGAAGAGGAATTTGTTTTAAATTAGAAGTGGAATTACTTCCCATACCTCAATTTGTAAGTCTAAGAAATCAAAATATTTGAGGAGTCCTTGGCTAGTAGAAAAATCATATTCAAGAAAGGAGAAGACTCCCTAATTTTGGGGGATCTAATAAAGAGATGTATGATGCAAAGTCAGGATACTGAGTAAATACCAAGGAGTCGAGATTGGAAGAACCCGCATTACCTTACATATTTATTGGAATAAATTATGTAATCTTAAAGTAGGCCTCTTCACATATTTGTTTTCAAAACATAATCCTCATTGCAGACGGGTTTCAAAGACTCAGATTGAGTTTTCCTTCCAAATGAAAACTATGTAGAAGGGATGAAGAATATTTTGACCATTGATTAATAGATTACAAATGTGCACAAGTTTTTTGGAGATTCTTTTCCAAGTTAGGGTGGAAGATTTCCCTTCCAAACGACATTTAACTATGTTTAAATCATGGCTAGTCGTCAAGAAGATAATATTCTATGGTTACATCTTGAGTTTTGGAGTTCTCCATTATGATATGATAAATATGGAAGGAATGTAATAGAAGAATCTTCACAGCCAAGGAGATGTCTTCATGTTCTCTTCTTAATAAAAATTAATGCTAGCTAAGATTATTAATACTAAGTTTTAGAACCTTAGCCACAAGCACTTGAAATTCACATAATGAGATGCAAAGCTTTAGTTGATATTGACAAGGATTAGTATTCCAAAGTGTGATGGGGAAGGAGGTCAAGAATATACAAAGGCTAGAACCAAGGTGCAATGGGTTCTTCTATAGGAAGTATGGTGGAATCTTAACTCTGACAGTGCAACTAGAGGAAATCCTGGCTTATTTGGTGTAGGAGGGATTCTTAGAGATTAAAAGGGAAGGATCATTCTTGAGTATGTCAGACCACTTACCAAAGACATGAAATGTGAGGCATAATTAATTTGGTTATTTTCGTTGGCCTTCAGTTGTGTAGATCAAAATTTGGTGGGGAGCTTGAAGTAGAACCTTTGATTCGAGCACTATAGAGAATGGTCTTGGAAAAGGAGATTTTCCTCATTAGAGATTAAAATCTATCTTATAAATAGTAATGGAACTAATAGAAGGGTTTAAATTAATTACTATAAATCATACCTATAGGGAGACGAATAAAGAAGTTGATACACCAGAAAACTTAGGTACGGATGGGACTGATAGGATATTTTTGACCTAGAACATGTGAGTTCATGAGTTGGAGTAGTAGTTTTAGTACTTTCCATGATATTAAATATTTTTGAGCCAAATCCTCAAATGATGGGATGTCATTACTCTGGTAACATTCTTCTTAAAGGAACGGTTTATATTTTAGTACAAGGATTTAACATTCTTGAAAACCTCTTGAGAGATATATGTGGTTCTCTTAAAGATCTTAATAGAGATAGGAGCAATTAAGAGAGGCATTTTTTTTTTATGGTGGCTTGGTTTGATGGAAGTTATTGTTATTTATTTATGACAATGTAGATTTATTTTCATCTCATTTGACTTTCATTCTCTGTATGGTAGTTCTTGGTCTGTTCTAGAAGATGGAACACTCTATTACACTTACATGCTAGAAAAGGCAACTAACATTCTTAGCGTTCATTTTGTACTTTAGGCTACATGTTATTTGAAAGGAAGTAGGGTTGTTTACCATGGACTTTGTAAGGATGGTAATTGGTTGGTAATTTTTAGTTTCTATTGATAAATGTCATGTGACTACATATATCACATTCTATTTTATTACTTTGCTTCTATATTTTTGAAGCACGAAGGTGGAGATGTTGCTTCTTCTAAGGAAATTGTTCAAAGAGGATTGCCTAGGAGATGACACTAATGCTATCACTTTTGTTGAAATGGGAGTGGAGATTCCTTGGCCAAGTGATCTCTTGAAATTATTTTAGCCAAGTGCAAATGTGGTTCACCAACCATTTATCATGAGCCTCAATGGTGAAGAGCTAGTGAGACATAGGAGATGGACTACAATGGACAAGGATTTCTTGTGTAAATGGTTATTCATTAATGAGGAGCTAAATTGAAAATGGTTGGAAAATTTTGTAGATGTAATTTAATCTGATTCACAGTGTTACCCAGGGATGCATCCCTAGTATTTTTTTCAGGTGTCCCTATCCCAAAAATGTCCTGGGAAAGGGATGCCTAGGGGACTTTGAATTCAAATTCTAGAAAACATTTAAAATGACTCTCAAAATAACACAAATTTGGCATATGAATTATGCTAATTGTTATATGTTAATGTTCTATTATGTATAAGTGCATGCTCTATCCATGTCTTAATATGAATATTTTGAAGTTCTCTACATATTTAAAATTTTCCTATTGTTATATAGTTTTTCCCTTTGTCGTGCCCAAGCCATTCCCAAAATTGGCAAAAAAAACTATCGTCCCAGAAACTCGTCCCCTGCTGTAACCATCACAAAAACTTGGGGTAACCTTGGTTCTAAAGCATTCTATGAAGAATACATATTATAGCAAGATCTCTTTTTTGGGAATTTTGAACTTTGAAGTTTGGTAGTTTGGTGGAAGAAGTTGGCTTTTAGAGTCCATGGGTGGTATTGACCTTCTGTGAGAAGACAGGTAGGGGTGTTTGCAAGTGTCACTTTTTGGGTATGAGTATTATTTTGTAGGTTGACTTACAATGACACATCTTGGGTGGCACACTAGTTCTTCAGTGGATGTGTGACATAGCAGGGGATTTTCTAACTATTTCAGCTGCAATATTTACAAGACAGTGGTTGGCGTCGAGGCATGGTGTAACATCCATTGGTTTTTGTATAAATACTACCCTTTGGATGTTTTTTGGTTTCTTGTTTATAGGGGAACTTTCTAATTTCTAATTGACTTTAAGCATGTATATAGGGAAGTTTTCAGATATTATTATATATACTTATGACTTTAAATTACTCTAGATATAAATATTTATCACTTTATCAATGAAACCTTCACAACTATTGGTTGTATTTTACAGATAAAAAAGGGTATATATTTCTAAAAAGGTAGACATATAATTAACAAAATAGCTTAAGATTAATGTTTCTTTATTTTTACATAAATTATTTAAAATATTTATACTGATCTATTTAACTTTTATTTTATTTAAGTGTTGTTTAGATTACAACATTTTTTATAAATTTACCATACTAAATTGTTCTACTTCCAATAGTTTTGGTTTAGATTATGTTTAGTTTTTGGATCAACATTTTGGATAACATTCCTTGATCCATCATCAAAACAAAAGAAAGGCACAATCAAAAGCTCAAGAAGATGAATCACAGAGTGATCCGAAATGTAACTATAATTTTATTTCATGTATTAGTTTAAGATTACAATAGCAAGATAATTGAAGTCCAACATTTATATATTATTCTTAAAATATTAGTAACTATGATCTCATCTTATATATTAATCTGCTCTGTTAAAATTTTTAACATATTATTCTACGCTGGACAGATAACAGTAATATTTTCTGGCAGTTGGATAAATTTGCTAAACCTGTGATTGTCCATATCTTTTGTCACAACGTATACCTCCATGATACCTCGACCGGTACACTTCCGGCGGCGTACTTGAAATTTTAAAAACTACAATTGAATGGCGTCTCGCCATTGATAAATAGAAAATTGAATGTGGTAGACATAATTTCTACTATGTTGTGTTGTAATCTCTGAGCGTGCTAAGAGGAATTTGAAACAAAAGGAATCTTTCTTATCTGTAATGCTATTAAACGACAGACTAAAGGGACTTTTAGAATTTTAAAAAAATAGAGAAGAAGTGTATTTTATAAATAGATGTTTAAAATTATTTAGTGTTAAAATGGTGACACTAGTAGAGCAATCTGGACACCTCATTTTAATATATTCAATAAAATACGAGGTAAAACCAAGTGTCGTGAGTATGGTGAATATTAAAGTATTATATTCAGTGAGAAGCCTTTAAAACTTTAAAAAAAAAATTAATATAGTCTATTTCTTTAGTTGCTTAGCATAATCCGTGCCTTCTATACAAGAATAATATTTTAAGGATATAATGGCTTTTGATGGAACTCGTCTACTGTACATAGTAAGTGTAAGATGACGATAGAATATTTCTATGACAGATTTGAAGGGTGATATGTCTTCAATTTTAATTTTCATTAATATTGTCTATGTTTAGTATAAATGTGGATTTATGAGAGACCTTTGGAGAAATAGAGGAAAAATCTAATATATATAGTATAAATTGGATAAAACATATAAATTAAGATTTATATAATTTATGTGGAAAATTATTATATTTTAGAAATTTATTATTTTATAAGAAAATTTGTTTCAAAAGGATATTCTATAATGTTGCTTTAGTCTAAGAAGGTCTATTAGGAATAAGAAATCTTTTGAGAACCAAATTCATGTACAATTTAAGAATTTCAAGTTTAGCGAAAAGGAAATTATATTTTGAAAAGATGTTGATAATGACACATCAAAAATTGAAGAATTGTAGGATTTCTAGAGAGAATCTACTAAACTTCTTCAATATGTTTAATATTATATAAAAGTTGACAAACTAAAGGGGATTGAAATAAAAATTTCCTAGAGACTTAACTATAACTTTGAGCAAATAAATTCAAGGCTTACACTAGACTCTTTGAGTTCAATGATCATTGATGGTGTAAATTTGTTTGAAGAGATAATTCTATGATTATAAAGATGAGAAAAAAATGGGAATGTCTCTTTATAACCAAGGATATCATGGACATATTGAGGGTGTGGCTTCATATAAGCAATAATGGAGAAAGTATCAAGTCTTTAATGTAGGTAAATAAAAAGTGGTTTGTATTCTTAATATCATTGTTACACCATTAAGCAAAATAATTGAGAAAAAAAGCATTATAACCAAAGAAGGGAGAACCAATCCATTAAATAATGCAAATGATGAATAGGATGTTGATTCATTAATTTTTAAGGATGAAAGGCCTAGATTAAACAAGATAGCATATAAATATAAAAACTTCTTAAAGGGGTTGTAGGATACATCCACAATACAATGTACTAGATCCATAAGAATATTTTATAGTTGAATTTGTTGATTACTTTGGACTTCAATATAATAAATCATATGCGAATTCAATTCTATTTTTTCCAATACAAAGGGGATGTGCACATGAATTGCCATTACATTGTCATTACAGTTGGCTTTATCACTAACAATTCTCCAACAAAACGAATATACATTTTCCAAAGTAATAGTTGATATAGGACAAAGAGAAAGAATAGGGTGCATATTTTTGGCTATATCAGATGATTTATCTTTGGATGGATTAGGAAATTTTTCAATATGTTTACATGATCAATTATCAAAAACTGAAAACAATGAAACAAACTCTCCAAAAGAAAAGAGTAAGAGAAACTCAAATTGTTAGATTAAAATGTAATTTAGATATTTTTATATATACTTGTCTTAAATTCTTATTATCACTTTATTATCATATACATTTTATTTCAAGGTAAATAAAAAATATCTCATCAATTATCTTTTAATATGTTATATATTCTATATTTAATAGAAATTGAAATACTTTAATAACTTTCAATAAATGCAACTTATGTTATACATTTTGAATTATGTAATATATTTTTTTATGCATTTTACATATCATATTGTAGATCTTACCTATACCTATATATATATAAAAGATGTTAAAATATATCAATCTAGAAGAATTTATTGATTTTCTATAATAAAAAAAATTATAGCTAAAATATATTTAAAATATTGATATTAATTTAATGATACTTGAGAACAATAGTATTGATGGACTCTTTCACTTTTTTTTTAATTTTTTTTATTACGATTTCTTTATGAGCGCCAGCTGTGCAATAACCTGTCTACGATGCATAAAAAGCAATGTATGGTAGAACTCAAGGGAGGCCAGTGTAAGAAAACCCCAAACTAGTAGGCCAATGTATTTTTTAAAAAGTGCCTTTTTCTGAAAAGGAATCCCGTTACAAGTGCGTTTTATCTATTTGTGTGTCTTCATAAATTTTTATGCATAAATTTATAAATTTTTTAATAAAATGTTTTGTGGTGACTAATCTAAAATTAATAAATACAAAGAAATAGACTACCAATTCAACTACTCTACAAGAACAGAGATATAATAATAAGGAAGCCGATTTGAAAACAATCCCTCACTTAAAAAAAAAACCTCGGATTGCAAGTGTGAGCACGGGAATCTCCATTAAAATTATGAAGGCCTTCTGTCTCTTCCGTGCCTTTGGATCCCGTGAATGTCCAACGTCTTCTTCCTTGCGACATATCTCTTCATTGTTTGTTTATGTCAGTCGGCCGTAAGCAGGTCTCAAAGCATATTTAAAAGCATAAAAAATACACAATTCAGAGACATTATATAATGTTTTTAATATTTATTGCCATAATTCGGAAGGGATTGCATGTAATCGACAGACATTTYAGATGCACAATCAGAAAGTATTAATGCCGAGAATGTTGGTGATATTAGGTGGGAATATTTTATTTGGAAATTAGCCRAAACCCATTTTTATTATGTATCTTGCATAGACATATAAAATAGATTGGAAAAATAATTTACCATTRATTGGTTCTGAAAGACTTCCTGAATCCAAAGTCATCATCTGAGAAGTCTTGTTCGTTTTATTAGAGAYTCCTCTTAGTAGAGTAATAGTCAAATTTTATTACAGACAACGCAGCATACTCCACACACGTACTGCCATCAARATWATTTATTTGCTCCAGAGTTTGATATTTCTCCAAAGAGATTCCATGCAAGATGAGGCGTCGGTCTGAGCATATACTCCACACTTAAAATAATAGCTATCACCCCCTGTCACATTAACCGTTATCCTCTCCTCTCCATCCACAAACACACTCACTATTCTCCGATCTGTATCATGGATAACATTCAGATGAAACCACCTGTCATAAATATCAGGCGACACTACATCGGCGTGGTATCTCTTTAGATCTCCATCCACAGCATCCAACATTATCACCGTGGCGGGTCCCACATACCCATGAATCTGCATCACACATACTCCATTCGTCCCCTGTGGAACATATCCCTCTCCCTCGAATTGCCATACCCCTGTTTTATAGTCTTTTCCCTGCAGTGAACCACCTAAAATTGAACAAGCACAATACCATATTGCGGCATATTATATAAATTATAGAAAAAGATGATGAATTGAAAATAAATCACTAACGATGATGCGGATTTCTGTCCTAGGCCTGGTGTTGCTGCTGAGATTATGCGATTTGTCAATGCTGTAAACCCACATGTCATGGACTCCATCAATGAAGCTGTAACGCTCCGACACGTTTTTATCATATGGCTTTTGTATCTCAATATTTGCGTCAGTTAATATCTCCTGAGTAAAACCATCAGTTGGTGACCCAGTTGCACTTCCTACCCAAAGCAAAAGCCCACAGAAGAGGGCAAGCATCGTGGCCATTAAGAAATTTGAAGGATTGGAAACAGAAAGTCTGTCTACTACATGCAATCCTCTGCTTATGTATTGGGAGAACATATTGAATTGTAGTTTAGAAAATATTCAAGTACACGTTAGGGCGAAATTAGTGAGGGTAATCTCAAGGCAGTCGCGATCTAAACAATATTGTTAAGATCATGGCCAGCTAGACAATTTAATAATTGAATTTTCTTGTTTAATGTCATCTTATCGTAATCCTAAAATAACCATATAAAATAAAAATCTAGTGACTGTCGATAATATACACTTTCAATTTGGATTTTTTCATTTAACATTTTCATACTATTGAATTAAACAATTGAATAAATAAATAAAACCACAATGCATACTATTGAGAGTTGAAGGCCAACAGTCTTTTGTCTCTTATTGTGACTCTTCGATTCCGAAGACTCTTCATTGTATTATTGCTGGAGTCTTTAAATTTGCTGTAGCTTCTCATTTGTAATTTGTTCTTTAATCAATACAATACTCTGCAGTCTGGATGTAACCACATTTGTGGTGAACCAGATAAATCCGTGTGTTGCTTATTTGTTTCATCTTATTTGCATTTGTTGTTTATTCTTCCGCATTCGAATCCTTTCAATTAATATCAGAGCACAAGTTGTGCAGATTGGAAATCGGCGTTGAATTTCTGGAAAGATGGAGGATACGAAAGTGGAGAAATTCGCAGGCAAGAACTTCAGCCTGTGGAAAGTGCAGATGCGTTCCTTGCTAATCAAGCAAGATTTATCAATCACGCTGGAAGGAAAAACTAAGAAACCAGCTGCGATGTCAGATGAAGATTGGAAGAAGATTGATGACAAGGCAATGGCATCAATTTTTCTCTCGCTATCACAAAATGTCTTGTTCAATGTCTTGAACGAAAAGACAACAAAAGGAATTTGGGATAAACTTCAGAGCATGTACGAGACGGCATCAGCTGCAAATAAAATCTTCATTATGAAGAGACTCTACAAGCTGAAAATGAAGGAAGGGGCAGCGATGTCAAATCATATAAATGATTTAAACACATTGTTATGTCAAGCAACCTCGATTGGTATGACACAAGATAATGAATCCAAAGCCATCATCTTGTTGTGTTCCTTACCCAATAGTTGGGATCCCGTAGTTACAGCTGTTAGCACTTCAAATTCCACAACGAAGAAGCTGGTCTACAATGAAGTGGTTGCTACTTTGCTTAGTGAAGATATGAGAAGAAGTAACAAAGACATCTCATCTGGTGATGCTCTTACCATGGTCAGCACTGAAAATAGAGGAAGAAGCCAGCATAGAGGCAGAAATAATTACAACCGACGGTCACAATCCGGTAGAAGATCGCAGTCTAGAGGAAGAGAAGGCGGCTGTTGGTTTTGTGGCAAATCTGGCCATGTCAAGAAAGATTGTAGAAAATACAAGAAAGCACAATAAAAGGTTTTGGACAGCGGAGCGAACATAGCTCATGATAGAGATGATGGCATCTTAATTCTCTCCACAAGCGACACAACATCTGAATCTTGGGTCCTAGATTCTGGTGCTTCCTTTCACGCTACTTCTTGCACGGATTTGTTTACAAACTACCAAGAAGGTGAGTTTGGAAAAGTTTATTTGGGGGACAATAATTCGT
>MU225786.1:113526-129832 GCA_018584345.1 Thuja plicata
TCCTCTTGCTGGTCACTTCCATTTAAGTTCTGAATTGTGTCCAAAAACACAAGAAGAAAAGGAATTCATGGAGAAAATTCCTTATAAATCTGCAGTTGGAAGCATTATGTATGCAATGGTTTCTACCTGCCCCGACATTGCCCATGCGGTGGTAGTTGTGAGCAGATTTATGAGCAATCCCAGGAATGCTCATTGGGAAGCAGTTAAGTGGATACTATGGTATCTAAAAGGAACTTCAGGTTATGCATTATGCTTTAGAGGAGATAAAGTTCAGCTGCAAGGTTACACTGATTCTGATCTTACCGGAGACTTGGATAAACGAAGGTCTACCACTCAGTACACCTTCATGTTTGCTGGAGATGCTATCAGTTGGACTTCAAGATTGCAGCATTGCATTGCTCTTTCTTCAGCTGAGGCTGAATACTTGGCTCTTTCTGAAGGGGCAAGGGAAATGATTTGGCTTCAGCGACTGCTTGGTGACTTGAAAGTTCATCAAAATGAATATAATTTGTTTTTGGACAGCCGCAACGCTATCTTCATGGCTCATAATCATTCATCACAGTGTCACTCTAAGAACATTGACTCACATGCTCACTTTGTTCATCATGTAGTTGAAGAAGGAAAGTTGAAAGTTTTCAAGATTGATACCAAGATCAATCTAGCTGACATATTCACAAAGGTTTTTGCCAAAGAGAAGTTTGAAAGAGCAAGGACTTCTCTTGGGCTTGTAAAGAAAATATAAATCAGCACTTTAGCAGGGTATTGGGTGTTTAGTTGCAACAATTAGTTGTCCTTCAGGTGAGAGTTTGTTGAGAGTTGAAGGCCAACAGTCTTTTGTCTCTTATTGTGACTCTACGATTCTGAAGACTCTTCATTGTATTATTGTTGGAGTCTTTATATTTGCTATAGCTTCTCATTTGTAATTCGTTCTTTAATCAATACAATACTCTACAGTCTGGATGTAACTACATTTGTGGTGAACCAGGATAAATCCGTGTGTTGCTTATTTGTTTCATCTTATTTGCATTTGCTATTTATTCTTCCGCATTCGAATCCTTTCACATACAACTATAAAGATATGTAATAAGATATATAAATTTTGGAGAGTTTTATTAAAACTAAATATTTAAAAAGTATAAAATAAAATAAAGAACAACAATAGTAAAAAAGATGTTTAAAATATTAATATGTAAATTTTAGGTTTTTTATTCATAATAATATTAATCATTCTAACAATTCCAATACTTTTCTTATAATAATTAAAATCATAATCATTCTAACAATTCTAATACTTTTCTTATAATTATTTAAATCTTGAATCCTTCATTAAATATCTTATTATTATAATCTGACTTTAATTTACAAAAAAAATTATAATGCTAAAATATACATAAATATGTCATTTGTTGTATAGTTTTGTATGTATTTTGAAGAGAATGTCTTGATACACTTATATTTTGATAAATGGCATAAATTTGTACAAAGTTGAACACTAGCTTTATACCATAACATTATTCAATCATATTTCTAAAATATTATTTAAAAGAATAGTAAATAACTTATTTTTTTTATCAAGGTCAAGATCGCTATGCCTGAAAGCTGGAGATAAGAACACCAAGTTCTTCCATATGTCTGCTTCTAAATATAGAGCTTCCAACATAATTTCTAGACATAGGTTGGATTCTGGTGTGGTAAGTAATGATAAGGACATTTCTTTGGCTATGGTTGACTTTTTTCTTCCCTCTTATCTAAAGATAATTTGCTTTCCCTGGGAAACCAAGCCTTGCTTCTTGATTCTATCCCCTCCATTCTAGATGATGTCACTAATAAGAAGCTGACTACTATCCCCTCCTCGGAGGAAATCAAGATTGTTGTTTTCTCTTTTGAGGGTGATAAGTCCCCGAGCCTAGATGGGTTTCCTTTGTTCTTTTTTCATAAATTTTGGCACATCCTGGGCCTGTAAATCTGCAATGTTATTAAAGAATTCTTTGGGTCAAGAACTATGCTTAAAAAAATTAATGCTACCTTCAATACCTTGATTCCCAAAAAAACATGGTGTTTATTCTTTGGATTCCTTTAGGCCGATCGGCTTATGTAATTCTGTGTGCAAATTTTTTTTCAAGTTTCTTACTCTTAGACAGGTGGCTATCCTCCCCAAGATCATCTCCCCCCAGCAGAGTGGTTTTGTTCCTAGCAGGAAAGTTCTTGATTCTATTATGAAGGTGCATGAGGTCATTTGATCTACCCATTCCTCTAATAACTATGGTTTCCTATTAAAAATCGATCTCTCGAAGGCTTATGAATAGGTGGATTGGGATTTTTTTGTCAAGATTCTTTGATCCTTTGGTTTCTGTGATAAATTCTTGTAGCTAGTTTTCCAACTCATTAGTACTTCTATGACTGTGGTTATTGTGAATGGCTCTTCTTCTTGATTCTTCAAGCCTTCCAGGGGGCTCTGTCAAGGTGATCCCTTGTCCCCTATTTTCTTTGTCATTCTAGTGGAGGGTCTCGATCGCTACTTTCAGAGACTAGTGACTGATGGATCTTTAAAGGGCCTCATTCCTTTCCCTACCTCCAAGTCGTGCTCCTATGAGAAATTTGTGGATGTCACTGTCATTATGGGCTCTTCTACCATCCAAAGGGCTAGAATAATTAAGCATGTGCTTTCTATTTATTCTCAGGCTACTGACCAAATTGTTAATTGGAATAAGAGCTCTCTATTTTTTTATTAATACACCGGCGGAAAGACAACATAGAATTCCCAGAATTATTGGGTGTGAAATTGGTGATTTTCTTGCCACCTACCTTGGTCTATCATTAGGCTTCAGAACTCCTGAATCTTTTTGGGATGGTATTGTGGACAGATTCAATAGGAAATTGGTTGGCTTGAAGGGACCTCTATTAAGTCAGTGGGTAAACTTCAACTCCTGAAGGATTCTCTGCAGAGTCTCCCTGTCTATGCCCTTAGTCTGTTTAAAATCCCTAGTAAATTTGCAGATATAATTGAGAACATTCAAATAATTTTTCTTTGGACAAGAGTGGAAGAAAGAAAGAGATTTGCTTTAGTTTCCTAGGACGAGGTATGGACTCCAAAAAAGTGGGGAGGTTTGGGGATCCACCCATTAAGAGTTACCAATCAGGCTCTCCTAGCTAAGAAAATTAGGAGAATATTTGGTGAGAAAAAAGAGTGGAATAATAATATCTCTACTCCTTCCCTCATATATTGGATTTTATGTTGTCGGATGTGAAGGTGCAAGGCTCTTTTATTTGGAATTGTATCCAGCAAGCGAAGGGGATGACATTCAAGGGTGCTAAGTGGTTTTTGGGTACTGGGAGGAGAATTAAATTTTGGGAAGATTGCTAGCTTAATTATTATCCTCTAAACTCTATTCATGCTCTCCAATCTTTCATTGTTATTTGTTTACATACATATTACTGGGGGCGCTAGTCTTGGGTTGATCTTTCTATTGTTGATTTTTCTCTTAAACCTCTAATGCTGGATTTGAATGTTTGGAAAGTGGAGTCTACCAGGGAGGACAATCTGATTTGGGTGATACTCCCTTCTAGAGTCTTTTCTATTGCTTCTACCTCTAAGATTTTGTTGAAGTCACTGGATCCTCCTCCCTTTTGGGCCCAGGTTTGGGATAAATGTTTAATTCCTAAAATTAACATTTTATTTTGGCTGGTTTTGCAGAATAAGATTCTTACTATTTATAATCTCCAAAAGAGAGGCATTATTATATGCAACAGATGTTTTCTATGTAAGAATGCTAAGGGGTCGATTTACCATATAGCTATCAACTGTCGATACTCTTGGGAAGTTTGGTGCCTGATTTTGCAATGCTGGAAGATATGCTAGGTTTTCTCAGATAATATGGAGGATTTCTTCACTCAATGGAGAAATGTTTAGGTTCCTATGGAGAGGTTGTTGTGGGATATCATTTCCCCTCATGTTATCAGGAAACTATGGAGAGAACACAATGATAGAGTGTTTAGAGACACTGACCTTCATCTAGTGGTGATTGCTGAAAAGATTAAGAGAAAGAACAAGATTATTAAAGATCTTATTATGGAGGTTTCTGGGTTGAAAACCAAGGGCATGAATTTTTATAGAGACAAGAAGACCTCCCAACAGGCCATTCAACACTTCTCAAAGGATAAGGCAGAGGCCGAGAGCTTGGTGAAGGACTATGGTGACTGTTATGATGTGGACACTTTCAAGGAGATCTAGGTGAAGGTGATTATTGTTGTCATGGATTATATCACTCTGGATGGTAGGTATAAAAGGGCTCACTCCTATCATTTTGCGTTTCTTTTTCATTTCAGACATAAGGTTAGGGTTTCTTTCTCATTTTATAATCTACTACAGTCCCATCACCATAGCATAATTGATCATAGGAAGAAAGAGAGCAAGCCCATTCTGCATGAGGATCTTATTCTTTTAATTGTTGAGCATGCTAATAAAGTTTTTTTTAGTATCCCTCATATCCTTTTTCCTAGAGACTCTGGTTCTACTAAGGCTTTAGGTAAATGGATTCGAGAGGGTGACAATAAAGTGGAGTTGATAGTGGGTTAAAAATTATAATTTGATAAGAAGGATGGAATCAAAATAGACTCTGAAGGTGAGAGTGTAGATGGCTATGTGGATACTGATATTGTCCCCCATACTTGGTCTGATGAGGAAAGAAAAGAGTCCTTGTTGGCTTCGGTGAGTTATTCTAGTGAAGAAGAGGACAAAATGAGTTTTTCCATGAAGCCAAGGAAAAAGGTGACGACCCTAAAGATAAAGATGGGGATGTGAGTGGTCAGAAGGTTCCCATTCTAGAAAATTATTCTAGCTTTGAAGATTATGATGTTCCTATTTCCCCGAAGCTTGAAGTGGTCATGGAGGTGCACTCAGAGATTAAGGAGGATAATGACACTCTAGTTTTGGAATCTGTTGAGAAGGGTAGCTTCCCTTCCTGCTCTAGGAATATTCCCTTCACGAGAATGGTTGACATGCAGGAATTAAATGTTCAACTTCTTCAAGTGGACATGGATGATAAGATTGGTCCCCCTTTTGGTGTTCTCCAAATGGAAAAGGTGATGTCAATGTATTCATTACACGTTATGAAATAGGTTTTCAAGGAAATAAAAAGCCTCAATCTTAATTTTTGATCCCTCTCTACTAAATTTGATCTTCTTCAGGGGAAATTGGATACTAGGTCAGCGTGGATTGATGGCCAAAAGGATAAAGAGGAGGAGAATATCATGAATGATCTGTAGAACATAATGGAAATCTTGGAAAACACTCTAAAGAAGCACATGAAGGATAATAACCTTTTTATGGGTTTTGTGATGGAGTGCTTCAACACCATTAAGTTGGAGCTAGATGCTGCATCTTCGACTGCGAAGATTGGGGATGACAAAGATGAAGTGGATGATGCTGGCCTGGGCAAGTGCACTCGATCTACTAAAAAGAAGAAGATTCAAGATAGGATCCTGGAACTATTAGACTTTAACGCTGCTCTCAAGAAGGTGCCTAAGGCAAAGAAGGAGGTGGAGGGAACTCTTCTAGAGTTTTCCTAGGTCCTCTTGTTGCCCTGCTTTAGTGTTGTTTTGTTTTTTGGTTTTCGGTTGCTGGGTGGTTTAGCTAGTCTCTGGTTTTTTATTTCTGGTTTTTCGTGTTGGTTCTCAGTTTTGTAGGCTCATTTCCACTCCTATTTCAGTTCATCGATCTTAGAGTATATTCCCTTTTTTTAATTCTTGTAAGGGGTTTCATTTCCACATAATACCTTTTTTACTATTAATCAAAAACTTATATGTTTTTGAATTTTTTATATTATATTTGTACAACTATTAAATGTCCTTATTTGAAAAACAAGCTTCCAAAAAGATGACTATCACATTGAAACTTCAATCTATATAGACAATGTAAGAGTAAGATGTATCTTTTATGTATTTATGTTTATATGTATGCAAGAAATATTATTAATTAAAAATTGTCTAGATAAAAAAATTGAGGTTACCAAAGGGAAAGAAATATCATAGCACATTAATTTGTAATGGGGTATTTGATATTGGAAACAAAATATAGCACTAATTATTAGTGGTAGAATAGTTAATAATTAAATTCTATTATTTTCACAAGTATTGGAGTTATTTATAGTGGTTGACATTAAAGATTATCTCTAAGGGTATGAAGTTGGGTATATATAATTATGCATTTGATGAAACCTATAAAGATGATTTAGCTATGCTATGCATCTAGGTATTGTATATATATTATTTACACCTTATCTTTTGAAATGATAAAACTATTGATTAACACATGTTAATTGTGTAGGCTAATATATATGGTATATAAGAAAGCACTTTATCTATATATTCACAAATAGGGTCCCAACTTAAATTAGTGTTTAATTTGTAGAGATAATAATTAAATTTGTAGAGGTTAACAATTAACTTATTTAAAAGATTGCAACATAAAAATATCAAAGGGGTAAATTTTAGTGTGGATGGGTAAATATGAAATTGATGAATAATTATACTTTTCAATTTGTTATCATTTATCATATCCACACATTATAATTTTATTTATTGATTCATATACATAGTAGAAATAAATAAGGTCATTTATATTCAATAGTTACACAAAAATGATAATATCTTCCATATGAGATTAATATAAATTGTTATAATGTTTTTTATTAAAAAAGTAGCCAAGACAAGGGGGTTGAACCGAATAGACACAGTCAGCATGAGAAGTACAAACTACCAGTAGATTACCAGCACATCACAGAACTCACCACACCCTCATCCAATACCTTTTTTTTAAATCAAAAACCAAAAATTAAAACTAACATGCCCCAACTCCAACATGGAGTTGGCAACTAGCCTGCTGCCCCTAACAGACCCCAGCTTCACCTTAAAGCTGGTAAACATTCTATGAAAGTAAGTATCAAAGTAATTATGATTATCAGTAAAGAAAGAATTAATTTGAAACCGGTAGAAAAATTTCAATAGAATCACAACAAGGCCCTTAGTGGCCAGCCAACGGAAACCAACAAAAAAGAAAAGCATGGAAAAAAGATAAGGCTAATTGGGGTTTTTACCCCCACTTTCCAGTAGCAGCTTGAGCCAATTCTCTATGAGGAATTGGAAAAAATTCTCTTCCATGTGTTCCTCCCCCTAGGTAGATGCCTTTGCCATTTGTAGCAGCTAGAGCATGGTAGCCGCCAAATGCATAACCTTGACCGCGAATCCAACCACCCTGTTGAAGCTTTCACCCAGTTTTTTGATTTCCTCCTTGACCTCCCACAGATCCATCTTTGAGACCAAATCTAGGGAGGAAGTTTGAAGATCTTTAATATCTATTTGGAGTTGGGATATTTCACTCGCCATGTTCCGCATGCTCTTAGTCTCTGCTTCCTTAACCTTCGGGGTGTCATCTTTGATTTTCCCATCCACCTTGGGTTCCTCAACCATCACATGGGGTCTGTTGGCAAGGAGGATGTGGGCTGCAAGTCTTTGGTCTTATCTTCAAATAACTTCTTCTTGGAGAGGTCCATTGTGGGAAGAGTGAAGCTTGCCAAAATTTAGGGAGAGTCATGGCTCTTCTCTTCCCCATCTAGATCCTGAGGGTCTTTTCCTTTTTTTCTCTCCTTGATCTTTCTTTTCTTCCCCTTTTTAGTGTTCCCACTGGTGTAAATCTTTTTTTCCTGCTCCTTCAACTCTTCCTCTTCCTCCTCATCTTCAATGTATCACTTCCTAACCACTTTCTGTTTGAAGTGGGTGTTAGCAATTCTGTGGGACCTCCTTCTGCTATCATTGTCTTCCTCCTCCTCCTCAGACTCGATGGTGATTTGGGTACCACTCGTGGACCCCGCATTGGTCTTCTTAGCTTTTTTTGGGGGTTTAGAGGAAGACGAGGGGTTAGAATGGGTTCCAATCACCTCCTTAGGGCCCTTCACAGCCGGCATTGTAATACCCTGTAAAGAAACAATTCTAGGGGGACACAATGCAAGGTGGAAATTGTAAAGGCAGAGAATAAGCTCTTGATGGAGAATGCAATAGTTCTGTTTGGCTTTTAATTTTTCCCTCACATCCAAAACCATAGCTTCAAGGGAGTGAAGCAAGTAAAAGGGGAAAGAGATAGGATTATTGTACTTGAAATGGTTTAACAGGGGAAAGTGGTAGTTGTAGCATGTGCCAAAGTGGCCTTCTAAGGTGATATACTTCATGAGGATGAGGAAAACATCATTACATGGGTTTGGCAGCTCCTCCCTTTTGAATACTCCATGGATTGGAATCGAGACTTTTGATTTCTTGAAGAATCTCGATTTACCAGAATCATCGCAGCTCTTGGTAAATTTTTTCCACTTCTTCCTAGCTGTAGAAAGCCCCATAGCTTGGGCTATTACTTCTTCATTTAACTCAAATGTAATACCATTTATTGTAACTTTGTGCTTTGTCCAAGTTTTTACCAGCTGCGTGGAGATAATTTCATCGCATCCTCCCATAGCTTCCATGAAAGGATAGAACCCACCCTCCTTTAGATAGGTCACCGCAGATTGGTTTTTGAGAAATCCAACCTCAATCCTAGGGGGTTCCACTCTCACCATATCACCACCCATATTGGAGCTATAATCAGGATTCACCTCTTCCTGTATCTCCACTGACATTCCACCTTTCACACCTCTTCCCAACATCCACTTAACCAGACTCTTGGAGAAAATACAAACACAGCACCAGAGGGCGGAAATACACATGGCAAAAAACTAGGTGGGAATAATATCTAACATTTTAAGGAATTGGCAAGTATTGGTCACATGGTTAGCCAAAGTAATTACAGAGCCTTCAAGTATCATGATATTATTTCCTTTCCCATGATTAATGCACCACTTAACCCCATCCATCCTGTCAAGCTCTTCCGGCCTCATGCTTTTCCCCACATCAGCTCCAAATTTGAAAAAGCCAGTACTTTTTCCAAAATTGGAATTAAGAGCCCATCTTTTCAGAATTCTAATAATATTAAAATTCTTCTCTATAACTTTTTTAAAATTTGAATTCAGCCCAATCCTCGTGATCTTGTCTGCTACCTGTCCCATCCAATCAAAATCGTCCTTGTACTTCATAGGTTAAATGCTTTCTTTTTTGACAAGCAAGCTGTTTGCTTGGAAAGGGAGCCCAAGTTTCTCCAGCATCTTAGGCCTTGTCGATTAAGCCCTGTGGCTGCTAGCTTGTCAACCATTGCATTTCCCTCCCTGAAAATGTGTTGTAATTTGAAATCATCAAATTTGGGGAGCAGCGACTAGATATCCTGCAGTAGATTAGACAACCTCCAACCAACTTTAAATTTTCCCTTAATCATTTTAATAATAATAATTTTTGAGTCCCCCTCTATGACCAGCCTTTTAACTCCCCATGTAACCGCCGCATTTATGCCCCAAAAGAGGGCAAAGATTTCTTCTATGTTATTTGATCCTGATTCAAGATTTATTGCATAAGCAATGATCATTTTGCCATTTTTATCTCGGAAGATACCTCCACTTGCAATAGATCCTTTGGAGGCAACTCTGTCAAAATTCAATTTGGTGAAATTTTCCTCTAGGGGGGACCACTTGGTATTATAATGTTAAAATACCGTTAGGGTATTATATTCTCATGATGCATGAGTTTTTTGAAAATATGAATTTTAATTTATGTGTGATATTAGTGGAAATTAAATTTTTAATTGAGCATATGATGGGCAAAAATGAATATGAGTATATAAATTATCATTAAAAAACTATCCACCTAGGGTACATAATGAAAGGATAAAATATTAGTAAAATTAGTTGTGATAATTTGTAGGACCACTAGGTTTTTATTTTGGATATCAATGTTAAATTATCCTGTTGGAATTATTAGGACCAATATTTGATGCTTGAGTGATATACACATTGTAATAATACTTCATAATGCACCACAGGTGTTGAAACTAGGAAGTAAGGAGGAATAAGTAGTTTCCTGATATGGGAAGATAGAAGAAAAAAATGTTCAAAAGGAATGCCAAAACCTTAAAATAAAACCATTCAAGTATAGCGAGAATAGCCAAGTGGCCAATGAGGAACCCCAATGCAATGGATGCATAAGACAAATTCTAGATGCAAATAAACCAAACACAAGATAATAAATACTTAGCTTAAAATACACTCTGAAAAATACAGATGAAAAGAAAACTAGCTATGCAATGGTTAATAATTTAATGTTTATCCCTGATCTGGATGGGTTCATGTTATGTGTGACCTATGAATTTATTATTTATCACTTATTTGGTTGGGTCCACTTTATGTTTTGGTTTGGATGCTTCTGGCATAAGACCTTATTACATTTTTTAGTTTTCTTAACCGACTTGTAACTTAAATTATAATATCCTTTTGGCATGCCAACCCTTGTTGCAATCTCAAAAGATCTATCGTGTATATAAGTAAAAATTGTCTTTTGGAAAAATGCAAGGGAGTGAAGCAAGTGAATTGAAGAAAAACTAGTGAAGATCTACAATCATAAGGAAAGAGTTTAGTGAGAGTGATATAGAAGAAAAGGTAGTCACAATGTAGTACTGATGTTGATAGTATTGTGCAGATCAGTTACACTATCAAGAGAATATATCATTATTTATCATAAAGAATTGTATGTATCTTATCCCTTAAATAGTAAGTCTTGGGTGCACAAGTTTGTTCTTGTATCTTTCTACTTTTATAGTGAGCATTTGTATGCTAGTCTAGAGCTGTTAGCTCTTGTATATATCCATTGTAGTTAGCAGTTATTTATTTTCCTATTTTGTGTTTTCCACATATAAAATCTCAGTGTTCATGTGTTGTTGTTTGTTCTCATTACTTTCTTATTGTTTTATTTGGTGAATATTGAAGTTAGTTAGTGTGTTTTCTTTATTCAATATCCCTCCTCTCCCCTGACCTCTTAGCATCTGGAGTGTGTTAAAAAAATATCATAATAGTTATAGAGAACTATTCTAGACAATATATTGTCAAAGATAAGATTTCTAAACCTAATAAATAGTTGTTATATGTTAGAATTTGTGTATTTTTGAAAACTATTTAAGTGCTCCCTACCTAAATTTGGTTATCCTCTAATTATGGATTTTTTTGTCTAATAGATCACTTATAAAGACTCTCAAATCCTTGCCACCCTTATGGTAAAGTGGGGCATACCTCTACTACTTTTTGAAGAAGTGAAGACAACCAAAATGCCTTGAATAAAAAAGATCTTTCCCAAAATGAGTTCCATTCATATCCATTTAGGAGGTTCAAAGGGGTAGAAGCATAAGAAATCTCATTAAATATTTTTTGAATATAGATGTATCACTCAATATGGAAAGGTTTAAAAATGGTGCAACAAATAGCTCCCCTTGTCTTAAGAAAAAAAGAATTGAAGAAGAAAAACAACAAATACTCTATAGAATATCTAAAGATAGATACCTTATTCAGTATTGGGTCATAAGGAAGCAAGTGTCATTATGTCTTCCCTTACTTTCAAAAAAATAAAGTTAGGGGAAAATGATCCTAGTATTTTGAATAAACAAATAAACTAGTTTGGAATACTATTCGCAAACAACCTTTATGTGGGTAAAAGGTCATCATCGGAGGGCAATACAATACCATGTGTCTTCATATTCGGGTATTTAAAATGGGCAACAAAAGGGGGAAATACATTTCCTAAACAGGGGAAAGGGGATTTTATGGGGAGCGGGGGTGGGGTTTTATATAGGAAAAGGGGTATGGGGGGTGGTGGGTGGGTATTGGAGGGGGTGACATAAAAGGACTTTGGATAAAAAAAATTTAAAAAGTGTGAGATTATTTAGTATGCCATGAATGCACGTGCTATGATTCAGCCTTAGTAAGTGAAGACCCTACGGATATGGGATATTTGTTTGCAATATTGACTTATATTTCTTATTTTTTAAATTTTTAATTATATATTGAAAATCTAAACATGAATCCTCAAAAATCATTGGCTTAAATTATTTTTAATATATTAATCAACCACTTGATTAGTAGGAGGTTAAAATTATTTTCACATTTTAGTTTGAGTGACTCCTTTGGGCAAGAAAAATTGAAAAACATATTGATTCTTCTACTCTTATTCAATGCGAGAACTTCTTTTACACTACATTTTTGCCACATATTACAAAATTTTAACCTATTGAAAAACTATTTTAAACCCCATCTATGTGAACTACCATTTTATTAAAGATTGTCCCTTTTCTATTAAGCTAATTCTTAATTTAATAGTTGTTAGAAGATGTATATAGTCATTATGTGTCAAAAAATCCATATATCCCCCTCTTAAATTACTATGTATTAGACCATATAACCATCTTTAGAAATTTTTGTTAAAAATACGTACTTCTCATTTGCACAAAAATTAATTAGGACATCATAACAAAGTACACATAATGTGTACCTCTTAGTAGGATTTTACTCACAAATATGGATGAAAATTTAGAATATAAATTAGAGTATCAATTAACATATCTCTAAAATTGTTTGTCCAATCACTTTGCCAAAGCCATTGGAGAATTTTAGGCTATTAATCTAGATAAAACAAATGAACTTCAAAAATATATGGATTGAAGGGGATTCCAAAAAAATTATAGATTGTCTCCTTAGTAAGTCCCCCCCCCTCCCCCACTGTCTATTAAAAATTTGATAGAGGTAGCTAAAATTATTTTATCCAACTTTGATAATGTGAAAATCTCTCATGCTTTTTTGGAAGCTAATCAGGTCACTGGTTACTTTGCTAATGAAAGGGTCAAGTTAAAAGGTTGGTAGACATGGAAGGATAAGAAGGATTTGGGTGCTGATGTGAAATCCTTGATCAATTATGACTTTACAAATGGGAAATTTGCCTCATTTAATAATGATGAAACTTATTAATATTTGGCACATTGCCATCATTCTATATAGTAGTGGAACCTTTATTATCTCTATGGGATAAAAGATGACACATTTTGTGGGTGCCTTGGATGAGCTACTGGTTCTCTTCTCTGGTTTTTTTCTCTGTGAATTTCAAAAAGGAGATTATTTCTATTATAGGGGGTAGTACAAAACGGGTTGACTCAATTAACTGTGAGAAGCATAGGAAGAATCTAAATATTTGGAGGCTTATTGTGAGAGGTGGGTTGGACCCATTCCTCAATAAGATCCATGGTGCTGACCCTAAAGTTATAGAGTACTTTGTGAAGAACTGGAAAGATGGATAAATTGTGCATTCTAGGCGAAAGGAGATAATGGATGAGAATATCATAAGGGAAGTTACTGGTCTCTGTATTGAGGGTGTAAATTTCTTTTGGGACAAAAAATTTTCTGGCAAGGCTATAATCAAATTTCTAAAAACTAATGAAGAAAGGGATGGGTTGGTCAAAATCTCAAACAACTATTTTCATGCCACGTAGATTGAGCAACTTTGGAGGGAGGCTCTCAAAGTTATCATGGAATATATCATGGTTAATAGAAGATTTACAAGGGTATATGGATGCCATCTCTCTCTCCTGAATCATTTTTGACACAAGGTTAGGGTTTCATTTCCTTATTACTTGTTTTCTTCTCTTAAACATAACATTAATTCTCATACAAAAATACCTAGGAAGAATATTTTCTTGCATGGTGGTCTTATTATTTTAATTCATGATCATTTTGAAAATACATCAGCACTGTCCAACCCTATTTTGGTCTCAGAGGGTTACAATACTAATATACATCTTTTAGAGGATAATTAGGAATGAGATATGATTTGGGTAAAGGAGGAGATTTCCTCTCCCAAGATTTTCTTAAGAAAAACCTTTAGACTAAGCCCTTGAGTAGGAAGGACAATTATGGAAAAAACCCTACAGGTACCTCTCAGAAATATAAGAGTAAGGAAAAGAACCCTCCAAAAAACAAGCTATTTTTTTTTTGAATACTATCCAAATGATAATTTTACTACCCCTGAGGCTAAAGATGGTTCTTACTACTTGTACCCTCCTATAGATAGGAATAATAGGCTTACGTTCCCCAATGACCTTCAGCATGAATATCATTATTTTAAGCTAGATCAATAAGCCCCTTCTGAAATTCTAGATATCACTGGAAATATGAAAGTTGACTACTTCAAGATCATAAAGTGGGAATTTCATGAGATAAAGGACTTATGCTTAAAGCATAGGGCATTCAGTAGAAAATTAGAGGAATTGGAATCTAAAGGGATGTCTCAAAAGGCTGATGGGGTTATATGGATTGAAGAAGAAAAGTTGTCTATGGCGGAGTGTCTTCAAAGAACTGTTGATCTCATGGAAAAAATGAAAAAGGATAGTGAGAAGAAGATCAAGAACTTGGAGGGGGAAATGATCAAATTTCAGGAAATTTTGAACATCAACATGGATTATAGCTACAAAGTTGTGAAGAGGAGTGTATCCACTATGACACTTTGGTAGAGAAATAAGAAAAATCCAAGCAGAGTAATCTAATCATGGAGTTGGAAGATTATAGGATTCCTTTGAGGAACTAGGATCTAATATCAATTATTGGAATTAAGAAATAGTGAGAGAGGAGGCGGGGGTGAATCAGTGCTCTGTAATTTTTAACTTTATTAATAAGTTCTTTAAAAAACTTAACACATGTAGTTAAAAGAAAGATTCAAGAACATAACATAAACAACCACAACACCATAACACAAGGATTTTTTTATGTGGAAACCCTATTAAGGGAAAAACTATGATGGGAATGAACCCACAAGATAAAAATACTTTGCAGAAGTATAACAATGGGGAATGCACATGCATTCAGACACACTGCCTAGAGCTCACTACTCAGAAGACAGGCTCACTGCCTATAAATCAATTATAATGTCACAATAGTGTTTGAACTAAGTAAAAACATGTTCAAATGCAAAAATATTAAGAAAATTATATAGATTTCATACACTTCATCTTTCACTTCTCTATTACAATGTCCTTCTCTAATTTGGAGCACAAATATTTATCTCGCGCATGTAAAACTATGCACAATCAATCATTCACACTGTTTTGTACACAAAAAAGACCAAACACATTGATAATATATATCCACAACAATAAATTGGATAGGCAACATGTCATCTCAAGAGCACTTAAAAAAATATTCAAATGTGCAAAATTTATCAGCTAAATTTAAATGCAAACACCAATACAGACCAAAATAATTGATTACATGTTACCACATATTTCAGATAAAGCTCTTGGATCACAAAAATAATCACAAAAACTGCTCCATTAAATCTACATAAATTTGAACTAGCCAAGTCGGGTATTCTACACTATGAAACCAAAAATTGATACACAGATGCTTCTAACATGCACACTGATAGTTGCAAAACACTAAAGCTCTAGAATAACGCAACCTAGTCATCCATAAACCTCCCCTTAGATCCAAGACACAAAATATTAACTTGAATATTCGTACCAAAAAATATACTAAACATCTCGATATGCTCTATTCTCAGCTTTCCAAACTTAAACAAATCTTCAATTTGGATTTTAATATGATAAAATCATGCAAAGTGGATGGGTACATTGACTCAAGTTTCCATCTATGAAAACACCAAAAAACCTATGCAATGTCTCTTACTAAAAAACTATCTCATAATGATAAATTGTTTAAGACTTTCTTTTATTTATCAACCACATTATGTGACCCTAGCAAAGAAAATTCAACTCCTTAAATTTGATAATATATGATTCTTTCATCTTGATGAGAAAAAATTCTTTAGGCATCTAGAAAGGTTACACAATCCCGAGTAAGTTGGGAAAAAAATCTATAAATAATTTAGGATGATATGTTTGAATTTCTTTATCCCCAATAAACCTCCATTTAGAATAGGTATTATATTTAGATTGCACTTGCAAATCCTTTGATATTGATGCTTCACTAGAAAATATGACTTCTCTTCCCTCCATCTAGGAGAAAAGTGTATAATTAGGTGCAATTTCTACCTCTTGTTCTAGGGACAAACCTTACATTTGAGCTATAAAAATAGCATTCTTTATGATAGGGAAAGAATAGGCACAGATACCAAGATCTGGGATGATTCCTTGACTGAATTTCTTGGATAAATTTTGTTACAGATTCCCCTTGGACAATTTTGGGACATATGTGTATCATTGCAAGGGAAACATCAAGCATATACATCCGCCAATAATGTTTTCTACACTACCACCAAATCCATATTTTGATTTGGTGGTATGGCTTGTATAGGAGTAGGAATAGTGATGAGCTAATTGGGAGGTTGTTCCCAAGTATTGGCTCTTTTT
>MU225787.1:12067-25269 GCA_018584345.1 Thuja plicata
TATATATGTATATATATACATATATATACATACATATACATATATATACATACATATACATATATATATATATATATATATACATATATATATATGTATGTATATATGTATATATATGTATGTATATATGTATATATATAAGGATGGATAATGACTCACCTTGCCCAGTTTAAGGAAAAGGTACCATCATGTTGAATAATCTGATCAGATGTCAAAATGCATATTAGGTGAAAGGACTTAACTATAATATGTTGAGTGTTTCACAGCTGAACAACACAGGACACCGAGTTGCATTTAAGAACAAAAAGGCAATTATCTATAATGGAATAGGAAAGTTGATCAGTACTAGTGAACAAACAAAAGGTAATCTATTCTACCTTGATAATATTGAGACCACTTTTTTATTGGCTAGAAATGAAGATATATATATATATATATATATATATATATATATATATACACCATGAGTCAACACTACCATATTAATGAATGAATTAATAAATTTCTACACACACGACAAAATGCCTTTAAGAAATTCCAAAGGCTCTTTATGGGTTGAAGCAAGCTCCACGGGCATGGTATAATAGAATTGACTCATATTTGATGAGCAATGGCTTTTGCAAAAGCAATGGTGAGCCCAGTCTTTACATCAAGGCAACAAATGGTAATATTTTAATTTTTGTCTTGTATGTTAATGATTTAATCTTTACCGGAGATAATGATTTCCTCATTGCTAATTTTAAAGAGTCCATGAAAAGAGAGTTTGAAATGTTAGACTTAGGTCTCTTCAGATATTTTCTAGGAATAGAAGTAAAAAAAATGCATTATGGCATTTTTATCTGTCAAGAAATATATGCAAATCAAATCTTGGAGAGATTTAAATGCAGAGTAGCAAGGTTGCCCCAACACCAAATACGATAGGTTTAAATTTAAGCAAGAATGATTGCAACAATAGTCTAAACCCGTCTTTTTTAAAAATCTTAGTTGGAAGTTTGATGTATTTAACAGCAACTAGACTAGACATAATGCATGTAGTAAGTTTGATTTCCAGATTTATGGAAACCCCAAAGGATTCCCATTAGCAAGTGGGAAAAATAATCCTAGGGTATGTGAATGGCACAAAGGGATATGGTATTTTTTATACTGCAACAAATGATTATGGATTTATTGGTTACACAGACAGTGTTTGGGCAGGGAGCTTGGATGATCAAAAGAGCACTTCTGGATATGTCTTTCACATGGGTTCAGGCGTAATGTCATGGGATTCTAAGAAGAAAACCATAGTTGTTGAATCTACAATAGATGCTAAATATATAGCAGCAAACGCAACAACATGTCGAGCTATTTGGCTGAGAAGGATCTTGGCAGATTTGAATGAAGAACAAGAGGATGGAACCACAATATTTTGTGACAATATTTCCTCAATACCTTTTTCAAAAAATCTTGTGTTTCAAGGAAGAAGCAAGCACATTGAAATTAGGCATAATTTTATTAGAGAATTAGTTTATAGTGGTAAAATAAAAATGTATTTTTGTAGGTCTGAGCAGCAACTAGCAGATATTTTCACCAAGCCATTGGGCATTGCAAGTTTTGAACACCTAAGGAGAAATATGGGTGTAGTCATCTTGGATCAAGCATGATTGTGTTTTGTCGGCTTAAGACAATGAGGGAGTGTTAGATTTTTAGAATAAAATCTAGTTGCCTTGAGCCTCTTTTGCTGATTTGTTAATTCTCTTTTGTTTATTGCTGATAAGTGTAAATCAGATTTTTGAAGACTTTTTAGAGATAACTTTAAATCTGATTTTATGTGGACTTTGAAAGATAAGTTCAAATGCGATTTCCTCTTTGGAATTCTGATTTATTATTTGGACAGAATATAATTTATAAAGAAAAGAATATCTTTATTCTTTCAACAGACTTGTAAGAAGTAAAACATTTGTATGCAGCAGCAAGTTTTAGTTTTTTGTGCTTTGTTTATAACTGGGAATTATTGGAGCAGCAATTATTAGTAATTTGTCTTGTTGAGCAGTGATTGATCCAAACATTTTGTGAGAGCTCTGAGAAGCTCAATATATTTTGTATGTAGCCCCCATTGCTGCAAGTTTAGATTGTAGTCTGTAGTTACAGACATAAGTTTAATTTCTGAGATAGTAGTTTTCAGATTTACTTATTATAAATGTTGTTTTTTAGTTTAATAGAAGAAAGAGAGGCTTGCATATCTCCAGTTCTATTTTTGTTTATGCTCTGCCCTATTTTGGAGTTTCTTGAATTTATTCATTGCTAAAACAAAGCATCTCTATGTGAGTTTCCAGAATGAGTGATTCTATATTCTTTATAGAGAAGAACCTTCCATCACTAGTCCATGGTTAGTTTCTATAATATCTGACATTGCATGCGAACTAATGGTCGTGGGTGCAATAAAGACTGTGCAGGAATCTATTTTACAAGTGCTTTCCATACTAATGGTTGAAACTTTGAAACCAAATTGATTGTATATAAAATCATCTTTGACTCAACTAATTTCCCTATCTTCTATTTCAACTGGAGTTAGCTTTGATAGGAAACAATAAATTAAAACTGAGAAGACAAAAACAAAAAACTTATTTTTATTGATTGATAAACAACAGATAACATTCCACCTTATTTATTGAGAGTTTTGGACCAACTAAGAGTAGAAGAATAGGCATACGTGGAGGCCAAGTGTGGAAGCATGAAGAAGGTTCCTCTGTATTAGTAGGCATGCACAACAATTTAACAACAATAAGAAAAGAACTTGGAGTTTGATTTCTGCTATTGCAAACATGGAGAATTGACTTGGAGACATCATAAATTAGTTCTCCTTATTAACACTAATAGAAAATGTGGAAAAAAAAATTGATGAATATGACGACATTGCAGTTTAATTTCATCTAACTGTAAGCATGGCTCCAAGAATGGAGGAGAAGAAATTAATTCAGTCTCATATGCTTTGATTTTCTTCCTACGGGTAGTGTTTCATTTATGATGGCTTTCACATCATATCTGCTTCTATCAACATTTGTAACAACATCTTGTCCTCTAAATTTAATGGCAGCAATGTCATAAGCCTCAGGTGCTTCTTCCCGATTGGTTGTTATTTCAAACAACAATCATTAATCTTTTCCTCTAATTTGATTGTTGGATGCATTTAGAATGAATTATAGTTCAATGTACTGTACATGCATTTATTAGAAATAGTATACTACAAATTGAGAAATGATCACTGAATGATCCTAGATACAATTCTTTGTCAACCATCCCAATCCTAGCCTGCCACCTTCCATCATTATGATGTCTGCCAAGCCATATCATGAATTCATAGAGCTACATTAGGTCAATGCTGAATTTTGTATTAATCAACTTTTCTCAGCAAAATTTAAATTAATTTCATCTTTCATATGAATATAAGTAAATTATTTAATCCAAACTATGTCGCTCTATGGTAGCCTGATCTATTACTGCAAAAGCCAAAGCTACTCCTACAAAACTGACTTTTATTAAGAGTTCGATGAAAAAAGATATTCGAATTAAAAAAACAAAAAAAAATTTCATATCAAATTGGGTTATTAAAATTATTTGTCTACTTTCAAGAATTTATAAACATACATTCCAGGAATCTAGAAACAATTCATGGTCAATATGAATGAACTGCAAAGATTATAAGTCTATATTCTAGAATGCATAAACATAAATTCAAAAACTCTAAAACCAATTCATATCAATATCACAAACTGAAAAAATTATATTTCTAAGCTCTATAATTTATAAAAAATTCAATTAAACATTATGGTAGGCCTCTATGAAGTTGTTTGTGACCTATTACAGATTTGTTCCAAGAAAATAATTATAATAATCAATAAATATGATAGTCACTGAGATCTTTCCCTAGACCTACTGCTCTATACATATCTGCCTAACCCCTGTCTATGCATAGGTGGGAAGAAATATAATTACCTCCTTATATGTTCAATATATTCTTTCTCTGGCATGTTTTTCATCTCTTTTAGCTCTCTCTCATAGTTCTCTATCTGCATTTGATACAAAAGCTCAAAATAATTATATAAAAAAAATAAATAGAGAAGACTAAGACTAGCTATAGAAAGGCTGAATTATAGTGCACCGTTGAGCATTTTATACTAGAAAGCCAAATATAATACAATTTTATTATTCCCTCATAAAATTGTATTACATTTGGCTTTGCGGTATAAAATGCTCAACGATGTGCTATAATTCATCCTTTCTATATCTAGTCTTAGTCTTCTCTATTTATGTTTTTTATATAATTATTTTGACCTTCTGTATCAAATGCATATAGAGAACTATGAGAGAGAGAGATGAAAGAGATGAAGAACATGGTAGGGAAAGAATATATTCAACATATAAGGAGGTAATTATATTTCTTCCCATCTATGCATAGATAGGGGTTAGGCAGATATGTATAGAGAAGTAGGTTTGGGGAAAGATCTTAGGGACTATCATATTTATTGACTATTATAATTATTTTCTTGGAACAAATCTATAACAGGTCACAAACAACTTCATAGAGGCCCACCATAATGTTTAATTGAATTTATTATAAATTATAGAGCTTATAAATAGAATTTTTTTACTTTGTGATATTGATACGAATTGGATTTAGAGTTTTTGAATTTATGTTTATGCATTCTAGATTATAGACTTATAATCTTTGTAGTTCATTCATATTGACCATGAATTATTTCTATATTCCTGGAATGTATGTTTATAAATTCTTGAAAGTAGAAAAATAGTTTTAATCACCCAATTTTGATATGAATTGTTTTTTATTTAATTTTTTAATTTTCTTTTGGATTTGATTGTCTTTTTTCATTGAACTCTTACTAAATGTCAGTTTTACAGGAGTAGCACTAGCTTTTGAAGGAATAGATCAAGCTACTGCGGAGTGACACAGTTTGGATTGAATAATTTACTTTTATTAAAATATGAAAGATGAAATTAATTTATATTCCGCTGAGAAAAGTTTATTAATATAAAATCCAACATTAACCTAATGTAGCTCTATGAATTCATGATATGGCTTGGCATACATCATAATGATGGAAGGTGGAAGGCTAGGATTGGGATGGTTGACAAAGAATTATATCTGGGAACATTCAGTGAGCACATCTTTCTCAATTTTTAATATAAAATTTCCAATAAATGCATGTATAGTACATTGAACTATAATTCATTCCAAATACATCCAACATTCAAATCAGAGGAAAAGAGTAATGATTCTTGTTTGAAATGACAACCAATCGAGAAGAAGCAGTTGGGCCTTATGACATTGTTGCCATTAAATTCAGAGCACAAGATGTTGTTACAAACTTTGATAGAAGCATATATGATGTGAAAGCCATCATGAACATCACACTACCTGTAGAAATAAAATCAAAGCATATGAGACTGAATTAATTTCTTCTCCTCCATTCTTGGAGCCATGCTTACAGTTAGATCAAATTAAACTGCAATTTCATCATATTCATCAAGTTTTCTATCCACATTTTCTATTAGTATTAATATGGAAAACTTGTTTATGACATCTCCAAGTCCATTCTCCATGTTTGCAGCAGTAGAAACCAAACTGCAAGTTCTTTTCTTATTGTTGTTAAATTGTTGTGTGCACCTACTTATATGGAGGAACCTTTCTTCATGCCTCCACACTTGGCCTCCACATCTGCCTATTCTTCTGCTCTTAGTTGATGCAAAACTCTCTATAATAAGGTGGACTGTTATCTGTTGTTTATCAATCAATAAAAATAATTTTTTTGTTTTTGTCTTCTCAGTTTTAATTTATTATTTCCTATCATAGCTAACTACAGTTGAAATAGAAGATAAGAAAATTAGTGGAGTCAAAAATGATTTTTTATACAATCAATTTAGTTTTGAAGCTTCAACCATTAGTATGCAAAGCACCCGTAAAATAGATTCCTGCACAGTCTGTATTGCATCCATGACCATTAATTACTTCTTTGGAGCCCATGAGATTATACCTGAACCCATGTGGAAGACATATCCGGAAGTGCTCTTCCAATCATCCAAACTCCCTGCCCAATCACTGTCTGTTTAACCAATCAATCTAGAATCATTTTTTGTACTATATAAAATACCTTATCCCTTGTTTCCATTCACATACCTTGGGATTCTCTTTCCTTCTTGCCAATGGGAGTCCTTTGGAGTTTCCAAAAATCTAGAAATCAAACTTATTGCATGCATAATATACGGTCTAGTAGCTGTTAAATACATCAAACTTGCAGCCAAGCTTTTGTACAAAGTTGGATTCACATTGCTGCTGCAATCATTCTTACTTAATTTTAAACCTATCATAGTTGGCATTGGGTCAGCCTTGCTACTTTTCATTCTAAATATCTCCAATATTTGATTTTCATATATCTCTTGAGAGATAAAAATACCATCATGCATTTGGTTTACTTCTATGCATAGAAAATATCTTAAGAGACCTAAGTCTGACATTTCAAGCTCTCTTTTCGTGGCCTCTTTAAAATCAAAAATGGGGAAATCATTATCCCCAATAAAGATTAAATCATCAACATACAAGACAACAATTAAAATATTACCATTTGCTGCCTTGATGTAAAGAGTGGGTTCACCATCGCTTTTACAAAATCCATTGCTCATCAAATTTGAGTAAATTTTTCTATACCATGCCCATGGAGCTATCTTCAGCCCATTAAGAGCCTTCTTTAGCCTATACACTTTACCTTCATGACCCGAAACTTCATAACCAGGTGGTTGCTCCACATAAATCTCTTCTTTCAATACTCCATTTAAGAAGGAAAATTTCACATCCATTTGATATACCTTCCATTTGTGTTGGGTTGCAATTTCTATGACAGCACACACAGTTTCCATTCTTGCAACAAGGACATAGGTTTCAAAATAATCTCTACCAAACTGTTGTTTATACCGTTTGATCACCAATCGAGCCTTATGCCTATCTATTTTTCCTTCAGCAATGCTCTTCGTCTTGTAAACCCATTTAACTCCAATAAATTTCTTGTTAGGAGGTAAATTAGTTAGCTCCCAAGTTTCATTTCTTTTTATTGCATCTATTTCCTCATCCATGGCCTTACACCATTTTTCTTCTTTTTCAGTATCCTCAAAATAAATTGGATCACTATGAGAAAATAATGCAAAATTGATGTTTTCATTAAATTCAGTTTCATACCTTTCATCTTGGTAAATCTCCCTTAGACTCTTGATCTTTCTTGGCACTAGGTAAGTGAGAGTAGGGTCAGAACTCCCAGTATTACTGCTGCTGGTCTCTTCTGGGATAATTTGGATCCTTTGAGATCCTTCTATATTTGTTGTTATATCATCTTGCTAATCATTAACATAATCATCTTCAGCAATAATAGGAACTTTACTTGAAGTGCTTGATGATTGGTCCACCGAGCCATCCAATGACTCATTCTCAATGAACTCTATGTCTCTTGAAATGATGATCTTTTTGGTGACTAGGTTATACAATATATATGCCTTTGAATCAAGACTATATCCCATGAAGATACACTTCACACCCTTGTCATCCAGCTTTTTCCTTTTCTCATTTGGCACATGTGCATATGCTACACACTCAAACACTCTCAAGTGTTCAACCGTCCATCTATGTTTTTCCCATGTTTCCAATGGAATCTTGTCACTGACTACCTTTTTAAGACTTCTACTTATACAATAGACAGTTGTTGCTACAACCTCTCCCCAATATTCAATAGGGAGTCATTTTTATTTCATCATGCTCCTTGCCATCTCAACAATGGTCCTATTCTTTCTTTTAGCCACTCCATTTTACTACGGAGTATAACTGGTTGTTAGCTCCTTCTTTATGCCATTCTTCTTGCAAAATTTCACAAAAATATGGAAGGTATATTCCCCCCCCCCCTCTATTTGACATTAGGACTTTAACATAATTTCCACTTTCTTTTTCAGCCAGAGCTTTAAATTCCAAAAACTTATCAAAATCTTTAGATTTATTTTGCATAAAATATACCCATGTTCTACGACTGAAATCATCTATGAAGGTCATAAAATAAGTACTCCCCCCAATGGAATTGATTTGCATAGGGCCAACTAAATCAGTATGCACTAGCTCCAATGGTGTTCTTTCCCTTCTAGAGTTTCTAGAATTAAAAGGCAGCCTATGTTGCTTACCCAAAATACAAGCCTTACACTTGCTACTGAACTCTTTAATACATGGTAAATCATCTACTATTCTTTTCTTGGACAATAAACTTAAACCAGCATAGCCAAGATGTCCATACCTTAAATTTCATAGCTTGGAGAGGTCTTCAATCATGCTCTTGAGGGCTGATTGTTGTATTGGTGTACATGCTTTCTTGGGAGATGCAACTACAAAAATTGAAGAAAAACACATCTCTAACTTCAATGGAAATATTCAATTCTTTTTCATTTGGACTACTGCAATAATTTTCTTACTCCCATCCTTCTCATAAATGACACATTGGTCATTCTCGGTCAGAACTTTATATTCATTTTGAATGAGTTGTCCAACACTCATCAAATTATGCTTTATCCCTGGGGCAAAATAAACATTCTGAATTTCTTGTTTCTCACCTTTCTTGGTGCAGATCATAATAGATCCTTTGCTCACAACTGGAATAATTCCTTTTTTCCCCATTCTAATTTCATATTTTATAGATTTATCAATGCAAGAAAAAATACTTTCATTACCACTCATGTGGTAAATACAACCACTACGCAAATACCAGACTTTGGGGCTGCCTTCTTCACCAATATTGCACATGATGAAGGTTGTGGGATTATTTCCATCAACCACATTAGCACTTTTCTTTGACTGATCACTTTGCTTCTTTCAGCATTCACTTGCATAATGCCCAAATTTATGGCAATAATAGCACTCAATATTTCTCGTGTTTGAGCTATTGTTCCTCTTGCCTCCTCTAGAATTATTCTGAGAGTTGTTGGCTCCCTCATTTGTGTATTCTCATTCTGATCTTTCTCCTCCAAAAAAATTTTGTCCAGAGTTGCCATGACCTTTGCCTCTTGAGCCTCTTCCAGAGTTGGCTCTTGCTCTTCCACTGCCTCTTGCATTGGCTTGAGCTCTGAAAGCTTGCTCTTGAGAAAAAAAATTTGATTTATTTATGTGATGCACATGGATTTGGAAAGAACACATTAACTCATCAACAGTCAATGTTGAGAGATCCTTTGCCTCTTCAATGGCAATAACTAGAGTATTAAATTTTGAGGGAAGACTTCTCAAAATTTTCTCTACTATTATTTGCTCCTCCATGGTTTCTCCATTGGTTCTCAACTGGTTTATCAAACCAGAGAGTCTTGACCTAAAATGTGAAATGGATTCATTTTCCTTCATGAGAAAAGTCTCAAATTCTCTTCGAATCATTTGGAGCTTCACCACACAAACTTTTTCAGTCCCTTTAAAAATAGTATGAAGGATATCCCAAGCTTCTTTGGAATAATTAGCTGCTTCTATTTTGGGAAAGATTGCCTCTGTCAAGGTAGTTTCAATCAAGTTCAAAGCTTTTGCATCTTTCCTCCTCAACTCCTTCAACTGAGTCTTCTGATTGTTTGTGAGGGAAACAAATTGAGCCGGGATAGTCACCTCCACAAAGCCATTGACAACAATCTCCCACAAATAATTTGCAACCATTACGGTCTACATCTTCTTTTCTCAAACATCATAATTTTTTCCATTAAATGATAGTGGTTTCTGCCATCTCTTTCCTACATCTCCAACCATGTCTCCTGTGCAAGATAAACAATTACCCAGAAAAAGAAAATGTCCAAGATCACAAGAATTGAGAGCCAATCATCTCTGATACCATGTAAAGAATATAGACTCAATCTATATTCTAGAAACTCACAAAAAATAAATGCTCTGTAATCAGAAAAACAACTAAAATCACCAAAAATAGGGCTGAGCATAAACATGAATAGAACTGGAGATATGCAAGCTTCTTGCTTCTATTAACTGGAAATAACTTCTACAACCAAAATAAACTTTCACCTATTTGGGGCTGCATACAAACTTCAAATAGCTTCTCAAAACTCTTACAAAATGTCTGGAGCAATCACTGCTCAAAAAGACAATTACAAATAATTGTTGCTACGATAAAAACAAGTCTCTGATAAAATAGAGCACTTACAAAACCAATCTATTTTCTGCTACTGCAAAATAAACTTCTTACAAGTCTATCTAAAGAATAAAGACATTCTTTGCTTTATAAAGTATTTGTTTTCCAAAGATAGAATCAGATTTCAAAAATCTGAATTAAACTTATCTCCCAAATTCTACACAAAATCTGATTTAAACATATCTGCAAAAAAGTCCACAAAAAATCATATTTAACTTTATCAGTCATAAAGGCTCAGGGCAATCTGATCTGAAAATCCAAAAGATCTTTCTTCTATTGACAATTTGGATTTCTTACTCTACTTAAGTTTCATTGTTTTTTATGTTCGATGGCTTCCTGTTAATGGAATGGCTACACACGATTTTGGCTGAATTGATGACTAGTAAGACTTAGCAAGAGGTGCATGTTTGGGAACAACTAGCTCACAATTTTGGCTAAGATGTGATTTTCCCTTTGCATGTGGGTGCGATTGTACTCTCTAAGGACCAAGCTTTCTCTAATGAACCACCTACAAAAATCACAAATAATGACTTCATAATTTTTTGGTATGTACGGTATCAACCAACCTTTCTCATGGATTATGCCATGTAAATTGCTAAGTTCAAAAATTTTCATTACAATCATCTTTTGGGGGACTATGTGTGACTTAAAAGTTTGTCCCCCCTCAGGAAAAACTATAAATAATATTGACATATAAGTATAAAATAGTATATAAAATTTAAATAATAATAGAAAAAATGGAAGCAAATACCTATTGTAAATATATCTTAGATAACATCCCCATCTATAAATATGTAAAGAAAACAAAGTTAGATAACAAGGGTAGTTGTTAAGCTACTTTAAAATAAGGGGAATGGGAATATATTATATTGTCCTCCTACAGGAAACCAAACTTTCTGAAGCTAATATAAACAATTTGTTCTCGTCATGGAAAATTTGGGCTTACATCCAATCCCTGACTTCTAGCATCTTGGGTGTCTGGCAATACTATGGAAGGCTCATAAGTGCCAACTAGTTTTGTTGAATGCTCACACCAACTAGATTTTGGCTCTTGTTTTTTTTGTTGATCTCTTTCCTAATTGTAAACATCTATGGTCCCAGTCCCATTTTGAGTAAACAGAGACAATGGGAATGCATTTCTCAGATCTTGATAAATGCAAATGACTCTAAATTCATCCTTGGCGGGGACTTTAATGTGACTTTGGGCAGCATGGACAAAGTTGGTGGAGCTGAACCTTCTTGGAAGGTTACTCATGATTTTAGAAGCTTTGTCGAAGGGAATACTCTATATGACTACATTCCCACCATTGGCAAGATCTCATGGTCGAATAGGAGGAGGGGTAACTAGTTTGTCAAGGTAAGGTTAGATAGATTTCTGCTCAAAAAACAATGGATTTTAGAACATGGAGTTGGCCCCTCCATGATACTCTCAATAATAGGCTCTAATTACTATGTTGTCTCCCTAGACATCTCTATTCATTCTAACAGATTCAAGCCCAAGTCGTAGTTCAAACAAGAAAAGGTCTGGTTTAGAGATCCAGATTTTCTCAAATTGCTTAAGCAATGGTGCTTTCAAATCCCTTTTGTCCACAGATCTAGGATGTTCCAAATAGCTAAGAAGTTGTCATTCTTGAAAGTGAAAATTAGAGAGTGGAATGCATCGAGCTTTGGAAACATCTTTGCAGAAAAGGCTAAGCTTCAAGAAAAGTTAGAATTTTGGAATGAACATGTTATCCAGAATGGGCTAACCCCAGTGGTCTATGAGACCCAAAAATATCTAAACAAACAACTACAAGAAGCTATACTCAGGGAAGAAACCTACTAGAGGTAGCGGTCCAAGGTATTGTGGCTCAAAGAGGGAGACATGAACACTAGTTTTTTTGTGCCTCAACCAAGATTAGGAGAAAGAAAAATGTTATATTTGAAATCAGTGATGCTCAGGGGAATATCCTTAGGAAGGAACATGAAATAAAGCTAGAGGAAGTTTATTTTTTTTAATCTCTCCTTAATGGCCCTCAACCCCCTCAATCTAACATGGTTCTTGACTGCATCCCAAAACTAATTCATGAAGTAGATAATTTCCTTATGAAGCAGTTCACACTGGAAGAGATATGGAGTGCAGTCTTCCCTATGAATGGGTATAAGGCCCCGGGCCCAGATGGGCTCACACCTCTAATTTTTTAGAAAGGATGGGCCTTTATGGGGCCTTATATTCTCATGGCAACTGAAGAGTCTCAGAGTAATGCTTGCATGCTAAGAAAGTACAATAACACTTTCATTAATCTCATTCCCAAATGTGATAACCCAAATCCCTTCACTGAGTTCATGCCTATTTCTTTGTGCAACACCATATTCAAAATCTTCACTAGGCCAATGATGCTAAGACTAGGTAGGGTCATCCCTGTATGCACCCTAAAATGGTCGCCTAGACTTTAGGCCCCATTTATTATTTTATCATTTTATGAAATTTCCTGAATCAATGCTTTGGAACATTTTCAATTCAAATCAATTTTCTTGATCAAATTGTAATTAATTCAATTATTCAAATATTTCAATATTTCCTAAGGTTTGATCATTTTTATCTAATTAAAATATTTAATCTCTCTTTTAATTAAATAAAATTCTTCTTATTTAATTAAAAGATTTAATCTCCCTTTTAATTAAATAAAATTCCTCTTATTTAATTAAAAGATTTAATTTCCCTTTTAATTAAATTCCTCTTATTTAATTAAATTCTATTCCTCCCATTTAATTAAATAAAATTCTTCTAATTTATTTAATTGAAAGAAAACCTCTCTTTTAATTAAATAAATAAAAATCCCCACTTAAAGCACTTTATTTGTTGAAAAAGGAAATAAATTAAACGAAAAAGGAAATAAATTAAATGAAAAAGTAAATAAAATCCCTTTTTCATCACATCTTCCTAAGTGGTGGGTTTTTGCCTCTTAATCTCAACCATTGATTAATTCTTTTTGCCTCTTAATCTCAACCGTTCACTTTCCTATATAAGGA
>MU225787.1:100834-123198 GCA_018584345.1 Thuja plicata
GATAATATAAATCAGTGATAAAAATCACCTAGGACATTAAATTGATTAAAAGAATTATGCCAAACAGTAACAGGGTCATTTGGACATAACTCGAGGGTATGATCACACTTAGGGAAAATAGGGTCTACAGTTGCAACAGACCGAAATTAGGTGGTTACAAGGGTCACTTCATTTTTATTTCAATGTCTTTCACCATATTATATGCTATTAATCTCATAGTTTTGACTCTCTACCATGCTTAATCCCATGCAAATACCCACCCTCTACTTTTGTCCATAGTTGGGTCTCTGTCATTGCATTTCATTCACTATTCCTAGGCTTCTTCATAATGTATTCTTCATTGAATTATCAAAACATTCCATGATAATACTATACTCTATTGGCACATTTTATCTCCTACACCAATGTTATTCACGCATTGCCACTCTTCTTTCCTTTTCAAGTATTGCTTTGACTCATTTTATTCAAGGATTTCTACATGGTCACTTCATTGATGCATTATTTCAATCTTTTCTGACCCCTATGACTGATTCTTGTCTTTAGCTATGGTACATGACATTAGTCATTGTAGCCTCTTCTTCTACCATATCTATTTCTCCATGGGACCCTATTGATTGGGATACTTCTATTAATTGATAGATCTAGATACCCTTTTGTCTTTGAGCCTTTAAATGTCATTGCACATTGTCTTGTTTGCTACAAATAGCTTCCTTTCAATATTCAACAAAGACTACTATCCTTCTAACTACATAGAGTATTTTTTTTTCTATGTCTATTTTTAGAATCATTGGCATTTCTTAATATTGTATCCAATTTGATTTTGTGACTTAAAAGATCACTGCCATAGAGCTATACAACACTATCTTCACTCTTATTAGTGATTGATTTTTCATGCATTTTATCACTATCTCCAAGAGTGAATAGCATTGTTCCCTTGGCGGTTGGTGACACCATTTGATGCCTTTGTTCACATTTTTACTTTTCTACTAGAAATAAGGATTACTATTACTTTTTTTATGAGTGCCTTCCTTATTTCTTCCACTTCCTTTAATCTCTCTCATGCTACTATGACAATGTTATTTTAATAGTCATTAACACTATCCTTTCCTTTCAGTGTATATTCATTATCTTTGATGCATTTTATTTCATTGTGTTTACTGACTCTTTAAATTATTGTCATGTGCTTCAAATGGCATACCATGTAATAGATATAAATCACCTTGGACATTTCTTGTTCATCATTTCTTAGCTTGTTTGATCTTTATAACTAATCATTCTACGCTCTTTAATATTATTTGACTTACCTTGAACCATTTCATGCATATCTTCTATTACATCTTTGGGTCACTGAAGGGTACCATTTCATTTCACTATCATTATTCAATTTTTATCATTACTTTATAATAGTAAAAGCCTTCATTTCTTCATGCATGACTGTCAGTATTTGATCATTGTCTCTTTTCCATTGTGATAGAAAATGAATAAATTCTAAAAACATGATAATTTACTATAACTAAAATAGGGTGTACTTCCATTGAACCCTCTATTGCAGCATAATCTCAAATTTTAGTACATCCAAAGTAGAAATCATCAAGAAAAAAAGATCCCCAAATTTTGCTTTGTGAGATAGAATCAAAGTACTCTCTACCTGATGATATTTAATTCATATATTTTAAAATTAACACAATGATTTTAGAAATAAGAAAAAGCCATTGGAGATAAGAAAACTTTGATCGTTACCTAGACTTTGTAAATGAAGGAAATGATTCAAAATAAGGACACGTAATCTATAATTGACACATCATTTGTTAGCTAGGACAATATTCATAATAATCAATCCAAAACTTTTATTTGCTGGTAGTAGAACTCGTATCTATTTGGTTCATACGATCCATCTCAATCAAACTTGTCAACAACTCACATCTATAAAAAAATGTTGTTATAGATGCAGGAGCATGATGGAATATTCCATTAAATCATGTTTCTCAGGCCTTTATGATTTTTACAAATTGCCTTTTTTTTTCTTTTGTTGCATCTTCTTTTGGTTCCTTTTTTCACTTTAACCCTTAGTGTGAGTATGATCTTAACAACAACAAGAGTAGTTTCTAATGGAGCCCATGGTAGTGGTATTAAGGGAAGATGCAGTGGGTCATATTTGGATGAAATTGGTAGTCCCTACACCTCCTTCCCAAGTCAATTAAAATATCATCACCTTGAGTGGTGATTCCCTCACCTGATTCATTTTATTATGTAAGTGAATTTAACCATTTTTCTCTTATTTCATTACTCCTTTTTGTTTGGTATTTGGGTTATTGTTTTTTGGGTTAGATTTATAACCTTTCTTCTTTATTTTCTCTATTATAATTGTTTATACTTTTGGGATCTATTGACTTTGTTATTTTGTGTGGGAATTAATATGATGGGTTTTTTTTTTTTGTATTCCCAATAAAATTGGACTCAGATCTAAAAATTACCAAGATATCTCTTGGAACAATGGGATAAATCTCTAAAATTAGCTTCACGTTGTAGCCTATGTTCAAATGCTCATTTTTATCCATTGTGAAAGATGATAATAAACTTTAAAAAGATGAGAGTTTTGTTACTAAAAAATGAATATTTCCAGCCTCTTTCTATTTCCACCTTGATTGTTTTTTGTCTTCATGTAGGGACTTGGAGCATTTGTCAACAACCATCAAATTCTGTATATTTTCAATCTTAGAACTAATCTCCTTGTTCTATGTGAAAATTCCACCAAAAGTAGACATATTCTATCCTTTAACATTCTTTTTTATTATGTTATGCTTCTCAGAGACTTACATAGTTGACCCTTGGATAGGGGTATTCTACTAGCTTTGGAGACATGCTTTAAATCAAATATGCAGCTCCATACATCTCTGAATTTTTATATCTTATGGTCATTTTTGGTGGAAAATGTGGTCATTGTTGTACAATTCAAAGTCATTTTTACAAGTTCATGGCCTTTTTTCTTAAATTCTTACTCATTTTTTTCTTTCAATAGTATATTATCCCATCGCACTCAATATTCTAAGAAAATGATATATCAATGCAGTTTTGTTTTGATTGTGAACTTTTTGACTCGTTGCTTGACTCAGTAGTTATATGTTCTGACATTTGCGATCATTCTTTACAGATCATTTAGTTAATACATAGTTGTTTCTAACATTTTTTTTTGTCAAATTAAAAGCATTACAATTAAATCATATGCCTTTGGATACCAACGAAGGACAACTTCCCATCCTTGTACTAACTACTCCACAGTAGTAAACAAAATAATTTTATGCATTCTTTTCCATACTTCCACTTTGCAGTGGGTCATAGGAAGGAGATCCAGTGTTCCTATTTTACTTGTGTGTTTTAGTGATGAGATGGTTATGGGAGATCACTACTTGAATATCATGGAAGTGACCCCATATCATGTAAGCAATCAGCCTTAGTTTGAAGAATTCTTACAACACTTACCTTGAAAATAAAATCATTAAACTATGAAATTACATACCTTTGGATACCATCAAAGACATCGAATTTCCTTTTTCTGGAACCAAGTCCTCTATAGTACTAAACTAAATTATTTTAAGCATTCTTTGGCATATCTCCACTTTGCATGGGCTCATAGAAATGAGATCCAGTTTTCTTATTTAACTTGTGCAGTGTACTGATGAGATGGGATTAGGAAATCCTTAGTTTAATATCGTGGAAGGCAACTGGTTTAGTTTTATTTAGAGTGCACAAGGGACTGGTCAAGCTCTCTACAAATTTGCATATGTTATCAAATGAACCTGTGGGTCTAGAATCTTTAGCTTTAGTTGTCTTGACATTAGATGTTGGCAGACTTGTTACACCCCCATAATATCATTTAAAAACTAACTTTTACAATGTTGGAAGTAATAAGGCAAGTGGAATTAACATTAAATTAATCAATGCAACTTGTAACGCTGCGAGTGGTGTCTACTTTTTCTATTTGTTAAAAGAGTATTACATTGCATAGACATATAGAATGTTTTCAGGGAATTTTAGAAACAATTTTATTTAGGTTTTTTTCAAATATTTCCTGGCTTGAAGAGTTCACATGCTCGCTAAAAATTTGTATCTTGTATCAAGTGAGTGTGTTAGATGCTGGGAGAATTGTGTATAGAGTTTCATTCACATTCCAGTGATCACTATGATGACATGTTTTTATAATAGGTTGGATTTATATCATCCACTTCTTATCTACCATTAAGTTGGGATTTAAAGTCAACTCAAGTGCTATAAATTGTAGTAGAGTTGTAAGCTAAGAAATGCACATATTTGAAACCCTAGTTACTTTTCTTCTTTTGAAAGAATTTTCAGAGCATGTACTTTATTGGCAGATGTTGCAAAGAAATCTTGCAGTATCAATTATAAAAACTCCATGTCTATCATTTTTTCCCCTAGAGAAGGGCTAGTAGTTTACCATTTATTCAAATTTGAATGACATCAATATTAACAAAAATAATTTAATGGTAATAATTTTCAATGGGGTTGTGTCAAATTGTTCTCATGTTGCCGACCAAGGTTCAAGTCTTCCTAGTCAACATCTTAGCACTGTTGGGTGAGTTGAATTGGGATCCTTGCTTCGGTATGTAGAGAATTACCCCATAGGGGATTTTGGAGGAATTGATGCAATATAAATAATGTTAGAGGATTTGATGCAATCTCCCTTAAGGAGGTAGTTGGATTGTGGTTGGAGGTGCATAGTGGAGTAAGATTGTCATAAGTGTGGGGATAAAGGGTTGTACATCTTGCATAATATTTAGGGGGACCTAGAAGTATGTGCATCATTAGGAGTTAATATTATTAGGGCCACTTTATGTTAGTAATAACTGAGATGGGGGGTGAATCAGTGGCCTAAAAAATATTCCAATAATCAACCCAAAAGCTTAGTACCACAATATTAATCCTCTCGTTATCTTCAGTCCTATAAGATGAATGCCTTCAAATATGTTTATCAAATTAATACTGCTCAGAATGCATTGTTAAACCTTATAATGTATGTTTACCGAATAGAAGTCTGTTAATTTACCGAAAGATAGTAAATTATCTAGAGTATACTGATCAATCCAGTTAAGCTATGTGTAATGCAAAACACTAAAGTAATGACTCATAAAAACATTGATACATGGATTTTTAATGTGGAAACCCTATTAAGGGAAAAACCACTTGGGACCGATGACCCAAAATTTTAACTCTTCTAAAGTGAGATCAGTGAAGAGCCAACCCTATTAAAGGTTACAAACACACTATTAGGTGTGACCTTGTTAGAGGATTTAAAATTTTAGTCTGTCACTTGATATTGGGCATCTCTATGCTACCTTCCTTGATCAAACACTCACTTGGCCTATCAATAGGTATCTGGCATCTCATGCTATCTTCATGATCAAACTTTTTGATACTCCTTGGGATGTTTCTCAATATAGAAAGGATCTCAAATCCCACTCAATGAAGATCCAACCCCATTAAAGGTTACAAACACACTGTTAGGTGTGACCTTGTTAGAGGATTCAAAATTTTAGTCTGTCACTTGATATCGGGCATCTCTATGCTACCTTTCTTGATCAAACACTCACTTGGACTGTCAATAGGTATCTGGCATCTCATGCTATCTTCATGATCAAACTTTTTGATACTCCTTGGGATGTTTCTCAATATAGAAAGGATCTTTAAAGGATATTTTTCAATATAGAAAGGATGTTAAGGGAAAAACCACTTGGGACCGGTGACCCAAAATTTTAACTCTTCTGAAGTGAGCTTGGTGAAGAGCCAACCTTGTTATAGGTTACAAACACACTGTTAGGTGTGACCTTGTTAGAGGATTTAAAAGCTTAGTCTGTCACTTGATATCAGGCATCTCTATGCTACCTTCCTTGATCAAACACTCACTTGGCCTATCAATAGGTATCTAGCATCTCATGCTATCTTCATAATCAAACTTTTTGATACTCCTTGGGATGTTTCTCAATATAGAAAGGATCTTTAAATCTCTCTCGGTAAAGAGCCAACCCTATTAAAGGTTACAAACACACTGTTAGGTGTGACCTTGTTAGAGGATATAAAATTTTAGTCTATCACTTGATATCAGGCATCTCTATGCTACCTTCCTTGATCAAACACTCACTTGGCCTATCAATAGGTATCTAGCATCTCATGCTATCTTCATGATCAAAATTTTTGATAATCCTTGGGATGTTTCTCAATATAGAAAGGATCTTTAAATCCTGCTCAGTTAAGAGACTTTCTATATCAATGGTTAAACTGAAACAATATGATCTATTCACATATACAACTTATACTTGCAGATTTTCAGATCTATTGTAATTTTATAAAACCAATCTGATCAATATATCTTTGTTAATTTACCTTTTCTCCACTTTAGTTATGCTCGGTGATGTTTTTCTTTGTTGCTCGGTGTTCACAGAAAACTTTATCTCTTTCCTCAGCTTGATTGATCAGCACTGTATAAAGTTGTTCTTCATCAGTTTCTCTTTATCATCCTCTTTTTTTTTCACTCCCCTTAATTCATTATGAATTAATTTTTTCTCTTAAATAGACATGATATCACCACTATTAGGTTCTTGATTTTCTTTATCTTGGCATGATCCACAATCTTAGCCAATTAGATTTGAATCAAAACTCCTATTTTAACTCGTAGAGATCTTCTTGCAAACTGGACAAAATAGCTTTAAATCCTTTATTTATCTGCGGCTTATCTTGTCGATGAAAACAATGATAACTACCAGTTAAGTCTATATTTAGCTCTGCCAACTAGATATTTTGTAATTTCTAAACTTTAGTTATTTTTGGTGTTCTAACTCTTTAATAGCTTCAGTCAACACTGTAGTTCTCCTCGAGATTCCCTATCGGTTTACACTATGTTTTTTACCGTCAGTTATGCTTGTGATTCTGCTTGTTGGTAATAATTGTCGGTGTTATTTCTCAGGCATCACTATGACTTGACTTTCGGTGATCTCTGTCCATCAGGTTCCACTGACCATCGATGTTTGAATTCATATAGTAAATGCTTGTCTTTTATGCATTACTAAAAGCATAATCTTTATCTCTCTAATTCTCTAAAGTCTTTGACACTTTGGTTATAATCGGTTATATTATATCAAGTTGAAATCAATGAAAATACAATCCATTAACTGATTTTGATGTCTTGCATTATCATTCTGCATTTCGGTGATCAACTTAACATCTTCAAACATTCAATCAGTTACATGTCATCAATCTTTCCCTTTGGCATTGATGGCAACATACTACATTATCATATTATACTATCACTAATACAATATGAAATATACATTTTCATCAATCTTTCCTAATGTAACTATTACAAATATCTGGCTTTCGGTAAGCTCATAAATAGCTTTGATTTGTTTCATGCAGAGTGGTTGTCTTCAATATTTAATCCCTTCATTGGATATATTTATCATCTAATGTCTCTGTTCTTATATGTGCTCTGCCTTGATTGTTCCTCTTCTTGATAATCTCTTTTTCCTTTGACAACAATCATTCTCTTTTTATGAACTCTTTCCCTTTGTTACTTCTCTCCTTTAAATGGATATTTCATATGTAATCAATTTCTCTCCCTTATAATATTGATTAACTCTTCCTTTTGATTGTCAGGAACTTCTCTTCAGGGATAATGATATAATCTTTTCTGATTAATGAGATAATCTCTTCATTATGATTCAATGAGAGAATCCCTCCCTTTATCATATCTCTTCCTTTATGATAATGAAAATATCTCCCTAATGATAATGAGATCATCTCTCCCTTTGACAACAATGCCAAACAAAAACATTTCTCGTTGTTGTTATCATCTTCCATCCTTTACATAATATATTCCTTGAATTTCTCTATCCATCAGCATTACAATGTCTCTGGTGTTTGGTGTAGATTTGTGCCTTGCTATGTACAGATGTATCTATTGTTTTCCATGTTGGTGTTTGCATCAACATGACTAATCTTCATATTATATGTAGGCCGATGCAACCTCCTAGTCATATTACTGACCGATAGACAAGGGTTAGACCCCTAATCTCTATCTTAGGTACTCAAAAGTATCTTTCAGTAATGGCTTGGTGAATATATCAGCTAACTATTCCTTTGATTGAACATATTCTAATATCACCTTCTTTTCTTGCACTTGTTCTCTCAGATAGTGATACTTGATAGCAATATGCTTAGTCTTAGCATGCATGACTGGATTCTTAGAAATGTTAATTACACTGGTATTATCATAGTAAATAATTACTGGTTCATTAATCTTCATATTCATACCTTCCAGTAACTATTTGATCCATGCAATATTGGAGCAATTTTCAATAGAAGCCACATACTTTGCTTCTACAGTAGACTGAGAGATGCATCCTTGCTCCTTTCTTATCAATGTGACAAGTCTATCACCCATGAAGAATTCTCCTCTAGTTGTTATCTTTCATTCATCAATGTTTCTAGCCCAATCAGCATATGTATAGACTTGTAGCTCAAATTTTTCTTCTCTTTTATACCATTAGCCATAGTCCTCGGTGTTCTTCAAATATTTCATAAATCTTTTGACAACACTCATATGTGATTCTTTGGGATTAGCTGAGAATCTTGCAACTATCCCTACTGCATGTGCTATATCTGATCTGGTATGAACAACATACATTAGTTTGTCAATCATTGATCTATACAAGGTTTGGTTTACCTCATTGGATTTGTCTTATTTTGTCAGCTTACATCCAATAGCCATAGGTGTTCCAACTGGTTTTGAATCTTCCATCTTGAATATCTTCAACACTTCCTTGATGTATTTGGACTGGGTGATATAAATGACTACATCTTGTTGAAGAATCTGTAGACCAAGAAAAAATTTGATCTCCCCAAAAATAGACATTTCAAATTCTTTTCTCATTTCATTAGCAAAGGATTTGCATAACAATTCATTTCCCCCAAAAACGATATCATCAACAAAAATTTCAACAATCAGAATGTTACCATCGGTATCTTCTTTTAAGTATAGATTGTTATTTTCACTTGTTCTAACAACTTCAATGCTAATGAGATAGGAGTGAAGTCTTTCATACCAGGCTCTAGGTGCTTTTTTTAATCCATACAAGGCTTTACGTAGTCTACATACCATGTTTCTCTTGTCTGGATCAACAAACCCTTCTAGTTGTTCAATGTATACCTCTTCTTCAAATATTCCATTCAGGAATGCAGATTTGGCATCCATCTAGTATACCTTGAATCCTTTGAATGTAGCATAAGCAAGTAAGATTCTAACTCCTTCTAGTCTAGCAACGGGTGCAAAGGTTTCACCATAATCGATACCTTCTTCTAGTGCATATCCCTTTCATACTAATCTTTCTTTGTTTCTAGTGACTTCTCCATTCTCATTCAGCTTGTTTCTGAATATCCATTTGGTACCGATGACATTCTTGTCATTTGGTCTTGGTACTAGTGTTCATGTATTTTTCTTCTCAATATATTCTATTTCTTCATTCATAGCACTGACCCATCCTTCATTTTCAAGTGCATTGTTAACAGATTTAGGCTCAAAATCACAAAGTAAACATCTTGTGTTCGGTGATTTACTTCTTGTTATTGTTCCAGCCTTCTTTTCTCCTATGATTTGATTATGTGGATGATTTATTCTGACATACTTGGAAAGTTTTGGTTCAGCTCTGTGTTCATCATTTTGATCAGCTTCTTGACCTCCATTCTAATCTCCATCGCTCAGAACATCATCTTGAGGATTTTCCTAATTTTTGGTAATTACAGCCTGATGCTCGGGTGCAATGTTCTATTGCTCAAGAGTGATACAATGTTGCTCAGGTAGAGTGTCAAGTTCTGTATAAACAAACCTGTTGTAGTCCTCTGGTTCCTTTTTTCTTTCCTTATCATTCTTTTCTACAAATTCATCTATTTTTACATTTGCACTTTCAATGATTTTTTTAGATGACTTGTTAAGACATTTATAAGACTTGATTTTGGTTGAATACCCTAGGAAGATACCTTCATCACTTTTGCAATCAAGTTTTCCATTTCTTTCATCTTTCAAAATATAACATTGACTACCAAAGATTTTGAAGTAACTTATGTTGGGTGTATAACCATACCAAAGCTCATAGGGTGTCTTCTTTGTGTCCTTCAATTGTACTCTGTTTAATATGTAGACAACAGTACTGACAGCTTCCCTCCAGAAATTGTGAGTGATTCTTTTCTCAATCATCAATGTTCTTGTACAGTCAACAATTGATCTATTTCTCCTTTCAGCAATTCCATTTTGTTGTGGTGTTCTTGGTGCAGAAACCTATCTTTTAATTCCATGCTCATCACAATAGTTATTGAATTCATCTGATGTAAATTCCCCTCCTCTATCTCACCTTAATCATTTCAATTTCTTTTCACTTTGTTTTTCTACCATAGCCTTATACCATTTAAACATCTTAAATGCTTCTGATTTATCTTTAAAAAACATTACTGTCATCATTCTAGAATAATCATCAACAAAGAGAATAAAATACATATCTCCATAGTCATCATTATAGATGTATGGTTTTTACTCTTGAAACTAGACTTTATCATCTTACCTTTTTGACAATACTTGCACATGATATGCTCGGGTTTGGTCATGCTTAGAAAGCCTCTAACGTTTCTTTTGTTTCTTATCTTTATCATGTTGTCAAATTTCACATGACACAATCTTTTGTGCCACAACAATATGTCTTTGTTTCTAGCCATCAAACAAGTGGTGTTAATCTCATCAAGATAGAAAAGGTTACCTTTTGTCTACTCACCGGTTCCAATCAACCTTCCTGATTCATTAAATATCTTTGCCTTCTTATTTTCAAATGATACTATATGACCTGAATTGTTTAGATGTGAAACACTTAACAAATTATAATTTAGTCCTATTACCCAGTAAGCATTTTCACATTTGATCAGTTTATTCAACATTATTGTTACTTTACCTTCAACTGGATAGGGTGTATCATTACCCATTCTTACTAAACCACCATTATAGTATTCAAAAGTCTCAAACTTTTTCTTATCACCGGTAATGTGGTGAGTGCAGCCACTATCTATGATCCAGACATCATTCTTACTAACCTTAGATATGATTTTAGTTTCATACCTTTCTCCTTCTTTGTCTGAGTCATCCTTCATGGCCACAAATACCATCTCAATGTCTTCTTTAGATTCGGTGTCAGTGTCATCAGCTCTATTCTTAGCTTATTAAAAATATTTCTTCCCTATGTCCTTGTAGTCTCAGGTATCTCTCTTGTAATATTATTAGTTGCTCCAGTAATCTCTGTTATCACCTCTATCAAACTTCTTCTCATATGATCTATCATTTCCTATGTCATCTTTTCTTTTGTTTGGACATCTTGCAGCAAAGTGTCCAACCTCTTTACAATTAAAACATACAAGTGGTATTTTACCTTTGTATTTACCTTTGCCTCTGCAATCTTCTTGTCATTAGTGCTTCAATCTCATCAAGCCCTTGATCCTCATTATCACTTTCACTGTCATTTCCAATAGCATGTCTATGACTTGAATTACTTATCTTTAAAGAATATTTGAATGCAGATTCTACATATGGTAGACACTATTATCAAAGTTGTTCATCTCAAATGAAATCAGACTACCAATCATACTATCTAGAGTAACTATATTGTTTGCAACTTCTCTCATTTCTTGACTAGCAGAAACTCTAATAGCATATACAAGCAGTAAGGTTCTTAATATTTTAGTTACCACGGTCTCATCTTCAAGTGTACCTCCAACTCCTCAGATAGCATTGACTACCTCTTTGATTTTGCAGCTATACTGGGTGATATGTTCTCCTTCTTTCATCCTTAGGTCATCAAACCTCCCTCTTAGGCTTTCTACCTTGGATCTTAGTACATTAGTATCTCCTACATGTACTAGCTTCAACTTATCCCACATTTGCTTTGTAGAGGTGCAGGTTTTGACATCTTCAAACTCAGCATCGGAGAGTGATGATGCAAGTTCTATCATTATGCAATTATGCTCATGATTTTTTCTTAATTGCTAAAGAGTGTGGGGTCCTGTAGGCAACACATATTCAGTATCTAAGTATTGAACAATATCATTTCCAATACCTGATAGGTGGAGTCTTATTCTTCTTTTCCATGATGCAAAGTTATCTTTATTCAACTTGGGCACATCTCGTCTATTCATCTTGTGATATTTTTCTTGAGCTATTAAACTCCCTTTCTAAGCACACAAGCTCTGATACCAATTGTTAGTAATAACTAAGAGGGGGGGTGAATCAATGGCCTCAAAAATATTCCAATAATCAACCCAGAAACTTAGTACCACAATATTAAGCCTCTAGTTATCTTCAGTCCTATAAGATGAATCCCTTCAAATATGTTTATCAAATTACTACTTCTCAGAATGCATTGTTAAACCTTATACTGTATGTTTACCAAATAGCAGTCTGTTAATTTACCGAAAGACTGTAAATTATCTAGAGTATACCGATCAATCCAATTAAGCTATGTGTAATGCAAAACACTAAAGTAATGACTCATAAACACATTGACACATGGATTTTTAACGTGGAAACCTTGTTAACGGAAAAACCATTAGGGACTGGTAACCCAAAATTTTCACTCTTCTGAAGTGAGATCTGTGAAGATCCAACCTTGTTAAAGGTTACAAACACACTGTTAGGTGTGACCTTTTTAGAGGATTTAAAAGTTTAGTCTGTCACTTGATATCGGGCATCTCTATGCTACCTTCCTTGATCAAACACTCCCTTGGCCTATCAATAGGTTTCTGGCATCTCATGCTATCTTCATCATCAAACTTTTTGATACTCCTTGGGATGTATCTCAATATAGAAAGGATCTTTAAATCTTGCTCAGTTAAGAGACTTTTTGTATCAATGGTTAAACTGAAACAGTATGATCTGTTCACATATAAAAATTATACTTCCATTTATTCAGATCTGTTGTAATGTCATAAAACTAATCTAATCAATATATCTCTGTTAACACCTTTGCTCCACTTTAGTTCTGCTCAGTGATGTTGTGCTATGTTGCTCGGTGTCTGCAGAAAACTTTATATCTTTCCTCAACTTGATTGATCAAGACTGTATTAAGTTGTTCTTCATCAATTTCTCTTTGGCATCCTCTTTTTTCTTTCACCCACCCTAATTCGTAATGAATTAAGTTTTTCTCTTAAATATACATGATATCACCATTGTTAGGTTCTTGATTTTCTTGATCTTGGCATGATCCGCAATCTTATCCAGTTAGATTTAAAGAAAAACTCTTGTTTTATCTCGTAGAGATCTTCTTTCCAATTGGATAAAACAGATTTAAATCTTTTACTTATCTCTGGCTTATCTTGTCTATGAAAATAATGATAACTACTAGTTAAGTCTATATTTAGCTCTATCAGCTAGATATTTTGTCATTTCTGAACTTTAGTTATTTTTGGTGTTCTAACTCTTTGATAGCTTCGGTCAACACTGCAATTCTCCTTGGGCTTCTCTGTCAATTTACACTATGTTTCTAGCCGTCGGTTATTTTTGTGAATCTTCTTGTTGGTAATGCTCATCATTGTTCTTGTTCGGGCATCACTGTGACTTTACTTTTGGTGATCTCTGTCTGTTGGGTTCCAATGATCGTCGGTGTTTGAATTCATATAGTGAATGCTTGTCTTTTATGCATTACTAAAAGCATAATCTTTATCTCTCTGATTCTCTAAAGTCTTTGACACTTTTATTATAACCAATTACATTATATCAAGTTGACATCAATGACAATACAATGCATTAACTGATTTTAATGTCTTGCATTATCATTCTATATTTTGGTGATCAACTTAACATCTTCAAACATTCAATCAATTACATGTCATCACTTTATGTTTTGTATGTACAACGGATAATATATTTAATGTGGATTCTCACATTGGAAAATTGTATTTAATTTAATATTGGAAAAATGGTTTTAATTTACTACTTGGTTATATTTGTGTGAACTTATGTCTATGTAAGCAGGTACATGTTTAATATTTAAGATGGGTTGGGTGAAAGTGTTGTCTTTGTATTGAGTCTTTCTAAGGAGTGCATATGTGAAGAATGACTCTCTGGTAGAGACTCTCTATTTTTCAATGTATCTCCTTGTTTTAAGACCAGTTGTGCCTATGACTATCATGTTTAGTCTTGACTCCATTTTAAACTTTAGTTCCAATTTTAGCTTGACTCCAATAACCTCTATAGTAGGAAAATTCCACTTTTATGTTGAAGTGATGGGTGCTTTTTTACTTTATAGATATGGGAACTGAATGGTCCTTGCGACACCACATGTTAGCAACTAAAGCTTTGAAAATCCTATCAATTCATTTCCATCAGCAGGTCTATTGATTCTTTGGTTATTTTTGGAACACCTTTGTATGTCATTGTGCATAACTGGCATTTTACACAAACTAACTTAACTAACAATGTGGTCATTGATTTCCACCCGCTGGCCTCTAAATGGTTTCTTCAATCATCTACTTTTCAAGGCATAAAATGAATCCTGCATGGCTTTTGTAAGCTTACCTGAGTAACATGCCCTGCTTTGTGTGGTTCCACAAGGTTTCATACTCTATTTTTCAAAGATAAACATATGCCCATGTGGCTCTGACATCTCAATGAATAGTTTTTGTGTTACATCATATATCCTTTTGGCATCAAAACCATAAGCCAAAACCATTGATGCACACTGCACAAAACCAAACACAATAGTTGATATGTTGTGCAGACAACTAAAAGAAAACAAAACAAAGGAAAATGGTTTGGACTGGTACAAGATTGCTTGGTCCCTAGGATGCTTTTGCATATGAATTATCTTGGGACAAAAAAAATCATTTTAATGAAAAGGCCAAATAAAATCCTATCTTATAGTCTTCCTTAGTCTTGATTGAGGATGGCAGGTACATGGTCACTAAACTGGACTTGCATAGTGCATTTAGATTAAAAAAAGCATTTGCAATCTGCAACAAGATGTAGACTACATTGAAATTAATTTCTATGAATAAACATACCTTGAATAGAATACATTGAAATTAATGCAATAATTCCATGTCAAGGCCATAGTTAGTATTTTATGTTTTTTTAATGCAATTGGTATTGGATGTAAGGCCATTAGTGCCACAAATGTACCCAATTGGCCTATTGGACCCTATTGGTCAAATAGGTTGAAGTAGGTTGAATAGGAATTTGAATAGTGGAAATGGGATATTTGGATCATATTTGATGTATTTTCAAGGTTCAGAAAGTTATTTAGTGTCAAAATGTCAAAGTTGATCAAATATTGCAAACGTTTCTCAAAATTTCTCGAGTTTTGATACTCCTATGATGATCTTTCTCAATAAGTATTTTATTCTATTGTTGTTTTTTGAATAACATATTGGGTAAATATAAAATTGTGTAATTCTACAAGAGAGTCAACACAAAATTGAAGCATCAAACAAGACTTGATCAAGTTGCAGGTAGAACATGCACTGAAATAGTAAGTAATGTAGAATAACAAAATAAGTAATCTATCGTTTCTACATTTTGTTATTTTCTGAGATTACATCCATGCTCTATATTCATAGAATGGTTGAAAAATTAAATTTACAATTCTATAAAAGTACTGATGGGTGTTGTTCCCTGCACCCTCAATCAACAACTTTTCTCCATTTGTGGTCTCAATTTGCCTCCATTGTTGTTCCCTGCACCCTCAAAAAGCATTAGATAGGCATATTTATCATTTTAAGATCAAAGATAAAGGCCTCCTTTTTATGTGCGCACACACACACACACACAACATATACAACCTTCCCCATGCAGATTTTTCTAAGTACTACTGGGCCCTTACCCTGCAACAAATTTATTATTGTGAAAATCATCACACGTCCATTTGTTGTTGGGTCTAGCTCCCAGTAGTGATTGGTCAAATTTGATGCACTTCTGATATATTTTGTGTGTAATATATATGATATTATATTTTTATTTACAAACTTCTATATTATTTGAATATCTTTCTTTCTTGCCACAATAGGAAAGAGTTTGACATGGAAGACTACAATAACAAAAGTATTTCATTCATTCATTCTCCTGAGAGATGGGTTCATGTGAACCACTACTCATGAATTATGGGTCAATGAGTTTGACTCAAAAACTACACAGTTGAATCCTGATAGAAATATCACAATTTGACTTGCTGTGGAAAAATATCTCCTACTTATCAAAAGTATTTCAATTTGGTATACTATACTAAAATATCATTTCATAACTAACTTTTCAATTTCTATATATAATTAGGTTATAGATAATCTAAGTGAAGAAGGATCATGTCAGATAATCTAAGTGAAGAACATAATGGGGCTACAATCAATAGATTATGGTCTAACTTCAAAAGAAAAGGCGATGGAAAGTTTTATTGTCCTAGCCTCATATCATGTTCTCTACACTTTATTATTACAGAAACTGAAAAAAATGTAATTGAAACTTTTATAGTTCTATGCCCACATCGTAAAATTTTGTGACATAGTGACTATTATGGGTTAAACAATTAGAAAATATACGCTCAACATCTCAAATATTTGAAGTTAAAATACTGCTCCTTCCAAACGTTGATTGTAGATTACTCTTAATTGATGAAACTCTAAGTAATCGGTTGTCAATTTGGTGCTCTGGAAAGAAAAAATTGTTCTGGATTAACTTCATTTAAGTTGAACTGCCCTACAGTTTCTATAGTTAAGTTATTTGTTACCAATTCTTGAGAACATTGTTTGGTTCATGCAAGTCATCATATTTTTATAGATAGATCCTTTATTGAGTGGAGTAAACAAATATTGTGAGCTTTCTATATTATTTAAGTATTTTTTCACAATTTTATTATTCAAAGATTGAATTAGGGATTAAATGTTTTTTCATAATTTTATTCGTACATTGATTATAATCAATGATCAAGAGTTTTTAGATTTTGAGAAGATGTATATTCAGTGGAGGCCAGAAGGGATATTTGTGGAGATTTTCTAGATGTATAAAATTCTAGAGAATATCTTCTTTACTGAGTTGAGGTGGGACAAAAGTGAGGATGAGAGTTTCCAGATTGAGTACAAGTGCAGAGATGATGATGTAGTAACCTACTTCTATAAAACCTTCACAAATATTCCTTCTTTGGCCTCCACTCATACCTCTACTTAGAATCTGGAAACTTTGGATATTGTTTCTCATCCATGCACGAAATGTACAAGTGATTGTATAAAATTCCTTTAGCCCTCTAGTATTGATGAGTTGCACAAGTGTAAAAGGTTTTTTCTAGATTGGGATCAATTATGAGAAGTTAAACAACAAGATAATATTATTGTATCTTTCATTTCTTTTATCCATTCATATTTTCTGCCTTCTCTTCATCTTTAGTAATATATTGGATACTGTGTAGTGTACATAAAGGCAAGGCAGTGATTATTCTCAACAATCGGTAGGTATAAGTATTTCAGGCCTTACCTAGTAGCTAGGAATAAAGATAGCAGAGCTCAAAAGGCCATAATAGTTAGTCTCTTTCTTTGGTCCATAGGATTGAGGAAATGTTTTATATTTTGTTAGCTCATCAAATGTGGGGATCTGAAAGAATTTAATAGATGTTATTTTCATGTATAACCTACATTATATAAGTTGACGTTGCACAAATTTATCTACTTTATGCACTTGTAGACTACAAGGACAACAAGAATGAAGCATCCCCTCCTGTGGCCTGAGCAATGTAGGACACGGGAGGAGATGTTTCTTTATCGATGTCCTTTTAGTCTACAAGTGCACAAAGTAAATAAATTCATGCAACGTCAACTTAAATAATATGGTATCATGAAAATAATCCTTGAATTTGATGAGCTAATGAAATGTTAAACATTTTGTCAGCAATATGGACCAAAGGTAGAGACCCTCTATGATGGTCTCTTGAGATTTTTTATCTTTAGTATGCCAATCTGTCACAGTTCCAACGCTAATGGCAACCGTTTTGACGGCAGTGCTATACATCCAATGGGTTCTCCTATCGGGAAAATTACATTTTTGATAGGTACTTATCAGGGAAGTGCTATACGTTTGATGAATTGTCCTGTCAGAGGGTCACTTCATTTTTGTCAGAATTTTGACAAGTGTATTGAAGGATAGACTACATTTTTTACAGATAGTTACGATGGTTTTGCTATATATTCGATAGGGTTTCCTGTTGGATGTTTACTACATTTTTGTCAGCATCTCGACAGACATATCGACAAGTAGACTACATTTTTACCAGATAGTTACGATGGCAGTGCTATACATCCGACGGGTTTTCCTGTAGGAAAAACTATATTTTTGACATATAGAAATGACAGAAGTGCTATACGTTTGACAAGTTGTCATGTCAGAGGGTCACTTTATTTCTTTCAATAATCTAACAGGTCTAACAACGGATAGACTACATTTACGATAGATAGTTACGACGGTTGTGGTATATGTTCGACGGGGTATCCTGTCGTGCAATCCGATAGGAAACCATCGATATTTTGATAAGCAGTCCATCGGATAGTCTACATTTTCCATCGACGTTCTGATCGATGTACCATATGAAATGCTATAATAAGTTGGATATTAATGTGGTAAGGTTTGACGGATATGGTGTCAAAATATCGATATTTACCACTTCCTTTGCAATTTCCAATGAAATAACAATGAGGGTTACATCTGTTGAAGTACCAACAGCTAGGTGTTGAAAATCTGACAGATAACCCTTAGAATTTGGCCTCAAATGTATTAGTGATATGTGTGTGTGTGTGTGTGTGTGTGTGTGTGTGTGTGTGTGTGTGTGTGTGTGTGTGTGTATTATATATATGTGTATATATACTTCATTCTATCATGTAAACCTAATTAACTGGTGCAGGAGCACCCATGGGTTGTTCAATCAATCCTAGTTCATTTTGGTTTGTGTAAGGATTTAAGTCATTTTGAATGTTTTCTTTCAGGTCATGTTGACCATGGTAGAAAGTACAATAGGGTTTGGTCTATAGAGTTTTAGGACCTTTTTGTAAGTTGCAATTAGGGACTAGCAAGTTGTAAAGCCTTCTGATTTGCACAAGTGGATTGATGATGTCAACATGACTTCAAAAGGGTCTAGGATAGGTTAGAATCATGTTTCAACCATGATTAGAGATTTTGGTAAGGTTTGGTGAGCATTGAAACTCATTAAGTTAGTTTTGCAAGAAATGGTCAAAAAGATGTAAAAGTTGCATTTTGCAACTTTGAAATGTTGCTCAGACAACATTGTCAATTTTTTACAACATGATGGAAAATATCCCTAAGAGGGAAATAAATACCTAACCACCCTATATAAGACATGGATTGACCATGATGCAAGGCTGGACACCCTTTGTACGGACAGTGATTTGAAGCAATCAAGATTTTGTGTTTGTTTGTGTGTAATTTTTAGTTATTCTTCAACAATGGGTAGTTAATGGATTGAATCTTGCACTGTAACTCATGCATAGCTTAGAGTAGGTTTTTTTTCAGTTTTATGTGCCATTAGATAGGTGGTTTGTTTTGGTTTTGTGTTCTTTTGTAAATTAGTTTGATTTGGCACTATCAATGGTTCAATCTAGGCAATGTGTAAGGATGGAGATCTAATTCACTTTCCCACTGTCCATTTGGTACATTCTCTTGGGAATAGTGAATAGACTCCATGTACATATATTTTTCAGGATCTTGGGCCCTCAACTACAGAGGAATAATTTTTAAATTCTTTCCCTAGGTGAGCCAGTGGTGAGCTCGGCTAGGGAAGATCAAAGTGCAGAGAGCACCATTTGCAGAGCTGGAAAGATAGAGCTAAAATTCCTTTTGGGAGTTGAATTTGGGTTTCTTTCCATGCTTTGGTAAGAAGGATAGGGTTTCACTAATCCAATGGATGAACTAATTCACTTCATCTTTGTCAGGAGCTAGTGAAAGCCTTAAAAACCCCTAAAACCACTCATTTTGATTTGGGGTACAGTACGGAAGGTGGTGACCCCAGGACTCTAAAAATCCTTGAGGGGTTGGAAAAGTTTTCAAGAATCCCAAGAAAAGTTGCAGGTGTGTGCATAAATGTTGACACACTTCTATGAATCATTCCATCCAAGGTTTCTCAAGAATGAGGCCTCAAATATCGATCTATAGCTCTCTAGTCATGGAGTGCAAAGGTTTGAAATGGAGGCCCTCAGATTTGACCTAGTTGCAGGTGTGTGCATAAATGTTGACACACTTCTATGAATCATTCCATCCAAGGTTTCTCAAGAATGAGGCCTCAAATATCGATCCATAGCTCTCTAGTCATGGAGTGCAAAGGTTTGAAATGGAGGCCCTCAAATTTGACCTAGTTAGTGCCTATGCAGTACACCATGAAATGAGAGATTCAAATGCGTGAAAATGAGATCTAATCTATATGATTGCAATGCATGAAAGGAAATTAATCTAAATGATAACAATGCATGGCTAAATCTATGAAAGGAAATACAAATGCAAGATTAATCTATGATAATAAACATGAATCTAATCTACATGAATAGCCATAAATGCAAGAAGAAGAGAGACAAGAAGAGAGAAGTTGCAATATCCAAGCTTGAATGCTCAAATCCTCCTCCAAAATTGCTCTCCAAACCTGCAACATAACAATACTATGAAAAAGATGATTGATTGATGATTGATTGATTGATTGATGATTTCTTGTTTGATTATCAAAATGAGAAGGAGAGGTTTCCTTATATAGGAGAGTGAACGGTTGAGATTAAGAGGCAAAAATAAATAATCAATGGTTAAGCTTAAGAGGCAAAAACCCACCACTTAGGAAGATGTGATGAAAAAGGGATTTTATTTACTTTTTCATTTAATTTATTTCATTTTTCATCAAACAAAGTGCTTTAAGTGGGGATTTTTATTTATTTAATTAAAAGAGGGGTTTTCTTTCAATTAAATAAATTAGAAGAATTTTATTTAATTAAATGGGGGAAATTGAATTTAATTAAATAAGAGAAATTTTATTTAATTAAAAGGGAGAAATTTACTCTAATTAAATAAGATAAATTTTATTTAATTAAAAAAAATTAAATCTTTTAATTAAATAAGATAAATTTTATTTAATTAAAAAGAAAATTAAATCTTTTAATTAGATAAAAATGATCAAACCTTAGGAAATATTGAAATAATTGAATTAATTACAATTTGATCAAGAAAATTGATTTGAATTGAAAATGTTCCAAAGCATTGATTCAGAAAATTTGATAAATTGATAAAATGATAAATGGGGCCCAAAGTCTAGGCGACCATTTTAGGGTGCTTACATTTGCCCCTCTTTGACAAATGTGTGATCATTTTGGGAACACATGTAGTCAAAGAATATAGTTGAAGTGTGAGATCGATTTGGGATCACAAAACAACACAGACATCAACACTAGTATATATAAGTAATTGACATCAGAACAAAGATAAGAAAATTGAAAAAGACAAGGTCAAATCCGAAATAAGTAATTGACATGTCAGAGATAAGAATCACAAGCAAGACTGATATAATAGATAAAGCTGAATCAAAGATTGAAGTTTGATAGGTACTGCCCCCTCGTGATCGAAATCAAACTGAGATAGAGGAGAAACAACAAATTGATAAATTTGATCAAATCAAACTAAAGATAAGGTTCTTGATGTAAGATGAAAGATACAAAGATCACAGAACCAAGGTAGATCAGTAAGCACGAAAGATTATGCCCCAAGATTGAATTAGAAGAAAAAGAAGTGGGGTGAAAGCAAATGGAAGATAGAATTTTGGAAGAGATGGAAAGAAATGGAGAGAAGAAAAAGAATAGCCTCAAGAGAGAGAATGCCTCAAAACCAATCAACTGCTTAAGATAAAAAAAAATTGATTGAGATCATGAAAGAAGATAAGGAAATGAAAATCAGAAAATGACTACAGTTGATTAAAAGTCCACAAGAAAGATGAAGAAAACCCTCTCAAACTCATAATGCAGCCTAAAGATGCAAACTAACATGAAGTCTAACAATGCAAGCTACATGAAAATGCAAAGGTGTACTTGCAATAGAGAAACAAACATAGGATCTTGTGTTCATCATTCATAAGAGAATGTAAAGGAACTTATTTTAATCATTGGGCCATTATTAACGGACATTGGAAAATCACACAATCATCACTAGTCACAAGTGCAACTATGAAGATATGAATGCGATTTATATCAGAAATATCACACAACCATCACTAGTCATGAGTGCAACTATGAAGATATGAATGTGATGTATA
>MU225787.1:155677-168944 GCA_018584345.1 Thuja plicata
ACTAGTGACATAAACAACCTAGCATGAAAGATTTGATTTAAAACAAGCTATTATTCAATGAGCAATGCATATTAGTCTAAAAATGGACATTATAACAATGCATGGTAATGGAGCTATGAGATAAAAATGAAGCTATCTAAATCTTAGCAGCATAACAATGTATTTTCTAATATGAGATTAAGGCTTTTTTGTGCTCCAAAATGCATACTATTTATAGAAGAATGAGAGAGAGAGAGGGGGGAGACAAGGTTCATTAATGAGTTAAGGGACTCATTAATGGTGGTGTAAGAGTCATTAATGTCTTGAGCATTACTAAGGCATGGACGAGACATGGGATTAAGACATCTTTATTAATGAGGCATTAATGAAAGCCTTAAAGAAGAATGGGAAGGGTGTAAGAGGGTGGCTTGAGAAGGTGGACTTGAGGAAGGAATCTTGAGATTCCTTGACTTTCTCAAGTGGGTGGAGTTGTTAATCATTCCTTAATGGAATGTGACAACATTAGGAGGTGTGTTAGGGTTAGAATTAGAATTAGGATTAGATTAGCAAGGGTGAATGGGTTGAGAAGGGTTAGAACCCAGGGTAGAAGTGGTTGAGGTAGGTTAGGTTGGGGTTTTAGGGAAATATTAATTAAATAAATTAAACTTATTTAATTCATTCAAAAATAAGAATTTAATTATTTAAACAATTTAATTGCTTTTTAATAATTAAGGGGACTATAGCCATTTTAATTAAATTAAATAGGCTAGGGGAATGGGTTAATTGCAAGTGGATAATTGATTTAGGACTTTATTTAATTCCTAGCAAATCAATCATTTTTAGCCATGTATTTGATTGATTTTGATTTTGGCTAAAAGTGAATAATTTAGTGATTTGATCACTTTAGGAGATTAAATTGATTTCAAAAGAATTATGCCAAGCAGTAACAGGGTGGGGTAGGATCACACTTAGGGAAAATAGGGTCCATAGTTGGAACAGACCAAATTCAGGTGGTTACATTTGCCCCTCTTTGAATTGATGTGCGAGCAGCACATTAATTCAAAGCAAGTTTTCAATTTTAACTTCAGAAAGATTGAGAATTTCGTTCTTGGTTGTCGAATGAAATGTTGACGAGATCAGTCTCGCACTTGATCGAACCAAACTGATAGAATTGATTTTAAACTTGGTTGTCATCCAAAGATCAATAAAAGATTTTAAAGATACCAATTCTGAACTTGGCTGTCATCCAAAGATTGATAATACTAATTCTGAACTTGGTTGTCGTCCAAAAGTCAGTATGAAGCTGCTAGGAGCTTAATAAGAATCTTTTAAAATGAGGAAACACAAGATATCTAACTCATGAGAACCAAAGCTTTCCATCCAACAGTTTCGACTTTAGTCAAGGAAATTGTTATGCCCCTAGTTTGTTTGATAACAAAGTCATTTTTAATGTTGTTTTGAGCAAAAATTTAATTGATGATGGTGTGATCATGCCCCCTCGAGAATGAAATCGAAGGAAAAGAATAAAATCCCATTGCTAAAAAAATGTATCACTTGCAGGAAGCGATTAGGACAAGAAAGAATGGAATAGAAGAAGTGGAAAGAGATGGTGTATTTAAAAATAAACACACGAGTACCAAGTTAATCACATTTAATAAAGGTGAGTTTGATTTTGTTCCCGATAGATCAAAGATTTTGGTAAGCATTGATATTAGTAATAAACTTGGATTTTAGATTAATTAAAAAGAGAAAGGAGTTTGAGCTCAAATCCTTATGTTGTTCATTCAAAAATGCATCATGCAATCTCTAAATGCAACTATATGCAGACTCTTAGGACTTGTCACTGATATGAAAATGTATAGATTTTTATCATCATTGGGCACTCTTTCGAAATGGAAACCACCTGATAGTACAACAATCACTAATACCCACTGATATTATGAAAGTATGAATACTATGTTTTATTGAAATGTCAGAAATAGACTTAGGCATCAAGGCAGAGAAGCCAGGATAACAAAATAGTCACCTTCCTTTTAATATACCAGATTCTGATTAAGGTAAGATATTGGACCCGTAATGACCTTGAAAATTCATATCCTTGGGTACATTATGCTTTGTATACCTGAGTAAGAATCTGGATCAGAAAATAGATAAGGAAATTGTTTCAACTTCACTGTAGTTTACACATAATGAAGATCAAGATATATGCAACTATCCACCCATAGTAGCAGCTCTTACCATAAACATCCAAGTTAGGTGAAATTTATAGGATTATTTGGAACAATCACCATACGTAGGAATTCAAGAAAACATTATGCCCCCTATCCTTGTGACTCTTTGTCTTTGCACAGACATCATTGAGTAACTAAGAAGACACAAGAAATAATCAATTGTGAATCAGTTGAATAAAATTTATAATTACTTAGATTCCCCTAGTTGAAAATATCATCAAGACATAAAAGAATCATAATCAAACCAATATCAAACTGTGTGTTTTTAAGTAGTACTTGTTCATTCATATGTCAAACACAGTGAACATTCATCAATCATAAAATTGGAATACAAGCAATATGGTGTCCTATGTCTGTGTATCTAGAGGATAATTCATTCCTGTTTGCAATCCAATATAGCTTTGTAGTAATGTTGTTATTGTAAATGTTGTGTCTGGATGTGTGATATTTGAAAAGACACCCTTGTTTTGGAAAGTGACATTTGTTTTTCATGTATCAAGAAACATTGTGTTCATGAGACAAACCATCCTAGAGCAACCTAGCAATTGCAACTTACAATGCCAGCAAATATGCTCCCAGTGCAGAATGACTTATTCCTAAGACGTAAATGTAGACAAATCCCAAGCGAGGATAAGATAGTCATGTAGGAAAATGAAGTTAGCATATGAGCATAGGTAAAATTATAAAGGCCTAGTATCAGTAGTGCATTGATAGATGGAGCGCAGATTACAAGTGATGCCTGATTTCCAGGTTTTAACCACTTGGCAAGATCTTTTTCTTTCTTTTTTTTTTTGCTACCAAGATGCCTTTTTTATCAGGTGCTCATCAAGGCACTTTTCTCTTTTTTTATTTTTTTGCTATTTTTGCTTTTTTGAATATTTTTGTAGTATCAAGGCACCTATTTTACAGGTTTACACCAAGGATACCCTTTTTATAGGACCTTTTCCACTATTTTTGGATTTCTTCAGGATCAATTTTCTAAGTGTTTTTGGTATTTTGTAAGAACTTTTTGTTGTGCAGGCTCTGCTAGCCAAACATCAAGCATAGAACTGCTTCAAATATAGAGTATTGATAGGATATAAAAGAATGTCTCCTTCAGGTGTAGCTAGTTGATAAGCTCCAGTCCCAAAAGTAGCAGTGATAACATATGGTCCCAGCCAGTTAGGTTCAAATTTTCCTTTATGTTCTCTATTAGGCTGGTTCTTAGGATTCTCTTTTAAGACGAGATCTCCCACTTCAAATTTCTGTGGTTTGACCTTTTTGTTGTAACCTTTGGACATACGTTCTTGGTACACTTTGAGTTGGTCAAACCCTTGTTTCCTACACTCATCTAGTAGGTCCAGAGAATTCACCCTATCTATGCGGTACTGCTCGTTAGTAATAAGACCTTGTAAAGATACCCGCAAAGATGGGGTTTCTACCTCAATAGGTAATACCGCCTCAGTTTCATAGACTAGAGAAAATTTTGTGGCTCCATTTGGTGTTCTCATGCTTGTTCTTTAGGCCCATAGTGTCAGATTCAATTGTAGATGTCAGTCTCTGCCAGACTTACTCATAGTTCGGTGTAGGATCTTCAGAATATTCTTGTTGGATGCCTTAGCATGTCCATTACCTTGAGGATAATATATTGAGGAGCAATGTTGAGTGACATGGAACTATTAACATAGATCATCAATGTCTTGATTTTTATATTGGCCCCCATTGTCTATTACAATTGAAGAGGGTATCCCATATCTACAAATAATGTAGTTCAAAATGAACATAGCCACCTATTTGCCAGTGGCTTTGATTAGCGGCATGACCTCGACCCACTTTGTGAAATAATCAGTGGTCGTAATGATGAAATTGTGTCCATTTGAAGAGTTGGGATATATTTTTCCAACTAAGTCAAAGGCCCATTGTTGAAATGGCCAATGTGTTATGAAAGGTATAAGTTCTCTGGCAGGAGCATGGATAAGATATCCATGTGTCTAGAATTTAAGACATGCTTTTGAAAATTGAATAGCACCTTTCTCCATAGTAGGCTAGTAATAGCCTACTCTGAGCAGTTTCTTGGCTAATGAAAAGTCGTTCGAGTGTGATCCACATACACCTTCGTGGAATTCTTTTAAGGCTAGATCAAACTCTTTGAGTTTTAAACACCTAAGAAGTGTACCATCGAGACCGTGCTGATATAGGTTGTTAGTTATGAGGACGTAACATGATTCTATCCCAATCAGGGATATTTTCTCATTTCTAGATAGATTGTTAGGGATAGTTTGGTCAGAAAGGTAAGCAATGATATTGGCATACCAAGATTGGTTTTGGGCATTCAAAGCACATATTACTTGGTATTCAAAGGTATGAAATGCAGGATGGGATAATTCTTCCACCAAGAAGTCATAGCGGAATTGATGTTCTTCTAGTTGTAACATGGATGCCAAGGTATTCATAGTGTCTACAGCTTTGTTCTCTGATCAGGGTATCTTCTGGAAGGTGACGAAGACAAAGTATTTCTTCAGGTTATCAACTAGTTGCTTGTAGGGCATCAAATTTTCATCCTTTGTTTGATACTCCCCATTGACCTGATTGATAATTAGTTGGGAGTCACCATATAAGTGTAACTCTATGATCTTCCATTCCATAGATAGCTTAAGATCATTGACCAATGCTTCATATTCTGAAATATTGTTGGTGCATGGAAACATTAGTTTGTAAGATTTGGGAATCTTGTAACCTTGAGGAGTTAGGAATAGGACCCCAGCTCCAGAGCCTTGTTGAGTGAATGAACCATCAAACTACATCTTCATGGATATTTAGTTAGATGCATGATTGCCTCATCAGGAAATTCAATTAGCAAAGGTTCATCATCCTGGAGTGGTGAATCAGCCAATTGATTTGCAAGGACCTATCCTTTGATAGCTCTTTTCTTTCCACATATTCAATGTCAAACTCACTTAGAATTAGGACCCATTTTGTCAAACGTCTTGTTAATGATGTTCTGCTCAAAAGGTACTTTAGAGGATCAATCTTAGCAATGAGCTTTATTGTATGAGAGAGAATGTAGTGCCTTAATTTTTGTGAGCTGAAGATGACTGCTAAGCATGCTTTTTCAATAATGCTATAATTGAGTGACTAGTATTCTACTAATGTAGTAGATAGCTCTTTCTTTTTTGGTTTCATCCTCTTGTGCCAGTAATACTCCTAGGGATGTAGTAGTGGCTGAAATGTATAGGAGTAGGGGCTTTCCATGAATAGGCACCAAAGGAATAGGAGGAGTAGCTAGGTATCCCTTCAATTCTCTGAAGTTTGCTTCATAGTTTTCATCCTATTTGAAGGTAACCCCCATATGTAGTAACTTAGTAAAGGGTTGGGCCCTATCTACAATTTGGGACAAAAATCTCTTGATGGACTGAAGTCTTCCTTGTAGCATCCTCATTTGACTGATGTTACATGGAGGAGCCATCTCTAGTATAGCTTTAACTTTAGCAGGGTCTACTTCAATTCCCTTCGCTGAAACATTGAATCCTAGGAGCTTCCCTGATTGGAACCCAAAGGCATATTTCTTTGGGTTGAGCCTGAGTTGAAACTGCTCCACTCGATCCAATATTTTTCTTAGGTTAGCAATGTGAGTACTTCTTTCTTTGGATTTAGCCAATGTGTCATCCACGTAGTCCTCCATGTTCTTGTGCATCATGTCATGGAATATTGTTGTCATGGCTCTTTGATATGTTGCACTGGCATTCTTTAATCCAAAAGGCATGATGTTCCAGTAAAAGGTGCCCCATGCGCATGTAAATGTCATTTTCTCTTGATCTTCAGGGGCAATTTTGATTTGATTATAGCTTGAGAATCCATCCATTAATGAATACATCTAGAAGCCTGATGTAAGATCTATGATCATGTCTATGTTAGGTAGAGGGAAGTCATCTTTCGAACATGCTTTGTTCAAGTCTCTAAAGTCCGTATAGATCCAGATAGATTTATCAGATTTAGAAATGGGGACCACATTGGAGATCCATCCTACATAGGCAATGACTCGGATAAACCTAGCTTTCAACAATTTTTCTAGCTCTACTTTTACCAATAATGCAACATGAGGATGCATTTGTCTATTTTTTTGTTTTATGGGCTTGATCCTAGGAGCTATAGATAAGTGGTGCATGATTAGATTTGGATCTAGCCCTGGCATATCAGTATAGGACCAGGGAAAGTTGATCTTCTTCTCTTTCAGGAACTCTATGAACTGTGTTTTCTCTTCTTCTGATAAAGATTGTGCAAGATGAACTATCTAAGGTTTATCAACAGTGCCCAAATTTACTGGCTGTGTTGGTTCAATCAGTACTGAAGATCTTTATTGAAAGTGTTTGGGGAGGATATCAAGAGTCTCATCCTTTGGCACCTTTGAGAGGTTTTCGCCATTGGATATGTCTTTTTTATTTACTATTTTGGGATCTAATACTTCCATAGAGTGGTTTTCACCATTAGTCTACTTTTTCTTTTTCAGTTTTTGACTAAGAAACCTGATATCCTCCTGTGGCATGTTCTCGCTCCTTGCATTGGTGGAAGAAGGGTAAGCTTCACAAGCATTGAGATAACAAGCTAGAGTATGGTCATTGGGAAAGTTGAGGATAGGAGTAGGATTTGTTTCAGTCCAATCATTTAGGTCTGGAAGTACCAATGTTAGGGAGTCAGATTCTGGGAAGGATAGCATCTTGTTAGCACCAAGACCATTAACCGACATGACACGATCTGTTAAGTTAATTTCTTCAATATTTAGATCAATAAGAGTGAGATCATCATTAAAAGGGGTGTTGTTAGTCATATGTGGACCAAACTCTAGTGACTCATCAGTAGAAATCTCATCATCATCTCTCCGTAAAAGGAGGCTTCTTTCTTGTAGCCTATGAAATTCTTCTAGACTTATGTATTCACCAGTGTCTCCATCAATAATCAGGGGAAGGAGGATCAGTATCATTGGGAGGAGTGTCATATCATTTACTAGGAGCTGAGAGAGATGCAAACATGTGAATTGTATCTATTCTAATATCTTCAGTGGCGATAGATAGCTCTTCCCATTCATAGTCATGAGAGTCTGTGACATCATCATCAGATCTGTTTAAGTATTCAGCAATGGTTATTTGATGTACCCGATTAGCTTTCTGTAGATCAAAGTGAAGTAGATCAAGGACATGTGAAATTGTGACCAATTTCCCCTAGTTAGGATGTAAATCCTATTGTCGGGGTGTCTCTTGAGTAATTGTTGGTATGGTGTCTCCTACCTCTTGAATGGGAGGTTGTGCTAGCAAAGGGGTGTGAAGATCTTGTGGTACCTCAAAGCTGGACATAGCACTCTCCTTGGTAGTTGGGTTCTTGTGTGCCAACATGTAATAATCTTTCATAGGACCATTTCTCTAGTTCATATGTTTCATCACTCCCTTTATCTAAGTGTGGACTCTCTTTTGAAGCGGGTTTATCAGTTTTAGTATTAAAATCCAGTCCTGTTTTATCTCTGGTATTCTGGAACTCCATGGGTATATGTTCAATAAGCCCTCATCCTATGTCATTTAGAGGTCCCTTTCCTTTGTATCCCATCTGTTTGAGGAAATCATATCCCTTTCCATACTGTTTTGGGGATATCTTCACATGTTTGACCTCAACCCCCACCGGTTCTCCTTTGTAAAGCCAATCCAAGACTGCCTGTTCTTATGTGTTATCTGAAGAAGATGCGGATGCCTTTACCATGCCAGTTACTTTGTGTACTTCTATCTCTTTGGATGTTGTAGGTGTGAATGTTGAGGAAGGTTTTCCATAGGATCTTGGTGAGACTAGAAGTTTTGTTAATGAGGGAGTCAGGTCCAGCTTGTACTCTCCCATACCTATTTCTTCAAGTTTCAAGGTTTGGCTAAAACTCTTCATAACCATGTCCTTGGTAGTTTCAGGAGCCATGGCATCCATAGCCTCTTTTTTGTGTGGGCTCATGCTACCTGCTTTGATATTGTTGCAAGTGTAGTTACCTTCTACAGGAATCGTCACTTCCACCCCATTATGTGGGAACTTTATGCATTGGTGGTAAGTGGACGGTACAGCTTGCATCTTGTGAATCCATGGTCTCCCTAGTAGGATATTGTAGGCCAATGGTAGATCTAGAACTTGACATATGATGTTCCTCTCAATCGGTCTGACTCTAATAGGTAGAACAATAAGACCTCTGGAGGATCTTTCTTCCTTGTCATAAGCTTTGATGGTTATCTTGCTTCTAGAGTCAAATGCTTTCTCTGAGAGACCCAGTTTCTTGATTAGGTCCAATGTATAGATATTCAATCTTGTGCCTCTATCTATCAACACGTGTCTAACATGAGATTTATGAATAAGGACTTCAATATGGAGGGGTTGGTTATGTGGATGTGTCAATGATTTGTCATCCTCTTCAGAAAAAGAGAGGTAGTGTGGCACTGAGATGTGATTGACCATCTCTTGGAATTTGTCTATATCAATATCCTTTGGAACATTAGTAGTGTGTAGAGCTTGTTATAGGATTTCCCTATGTACTGTGGATATCTTGAGAAACTCAAAAATGGAAATTTTGGTAGAAGTTCATTGCAATTGGTCTACCAAGTCATATTTTGCTCCAAGAATAGTAACCATGTGTCTTGTTGTTGGTTTAGGAATAGTTACAATAGGAACCTTGGATGTTGATGTCAGTTTTGGAGGTCCTTTAATTGTAACCTGTGCTTGGCTCCATGTTATAGCATTTGAGTGGAATGAGACACCTTTGATTGTGACCACATTGATGGATTCAGTTTTAATGTCAAGCATATTGATCACATTGTCAATTTTGGAATAGGTGTAGTTTACCTCATTACTCTTCCCTTTAGATTTTTCTCCTTGATCATAATTATGAAAGGGTTTGTTTAATGTTGTATGATCCTCATTGGTAGTGTGTCCATCTACTTTGATCTTACCTCCTTCGATGAGGTCTTGGATGACATGTTTAAGCTTGAGGCAATTATTAGTCTTGTGTCCCTTGTTTTTGTGGAAGACACAGTAGGAATTATCATCCCACCATCTGGGTTTGACCATTGGTTCCCACGGTTTGGAATCTGGGATTGTAAGGACTTTGTTATCTAATAGTGTTTTGAGAACTATCTCAAGAGGCTCACCCAAAGGAGTGAAAGTTCTTTGGGGTTTTGATGTCCATGTCTGACCCTTGCTGTTATCATTGTTTTCTTTGGGTACGAGAGTTGTTACCGTAGCATCCTTGCTTGCTTCCATGCTATTAGTTAGATTGAATACCTCGGATTTAGGATGAATGTTAGAGGCATCAACCACTCCATCATTTACAACATTCTTGTTTTTCCTCCACCATTTAGGCTTGGAGTTGGAGTTGTTGGTCTTGTTTTCATTTTGAAGGGTGATCTCTCCCCTTTTGACCATGACTTCCTCAATACGAAGGGCATTTTTAATCTTTCTTTCGAAGCTTGGAGAGTCTTGCATTTGTAAAGTGTAGTTTAATTCACGCACTAGATTATTAACAAATATCTCCATCTTCTCTATTTTGGGAATGGCTCTTGAATATCATGCAAAAATCTTCCTCCATCTTTTTAGGAAGTGTGTAAATGATTCTCCAGTTCATTGTTTGGTGTTACATAGGTCCATCATAGTTAGATCATGTTGGATGTTGTAGGAGTAATGTTGAATGAACCGTTGGATCAACTCCTTGAATGTCTTGACCTTAGGCTTTAGTTTTGAGAACCACTCCATGGCATTACCTCCTAGACTTCCTGGAAACAGTCGCATGAGGTATGTAGGTTCATGCAAGTATTCTATGCTAAGAGCACAGAATTCCCTCACATGGTCATGTGGGTCAGTTTCTCCCATGTACTTTTCATACTATGGCCTTGCCACATTGGGAGAAAATGGGACCATAGTGATACTCTTGTCGAAAGGAAATGGACAAATAGTGTTCAAAGAGTATTTTTTTTTGGGTTTCTCCTTCTCTTGTTTGAGGTTTGTGAGCTCTGTTTGCATCAAATTGAGTTGTTTGGTGAGAATAGATATTAGATTTGGTACCTCCTTTTCTTTGAGTTTTTCTACATCATAATCCTTGGGTAATTTAACACCTATGGATGCTAGATGGAGGAAGTACTTTTCTTTATCATCGTCAATTATCCATTCCAATATCTTGTGGAACCTCTTACTATGTTTAAGTTTTTCATACTCATCTTTGGGGATCTCTCCTTCATTGTCCAATCCAAATGGGTCATGTTCAAATTTGGGCCCTTCTTCCTCATCCGTATCTTCAGGCTTTTGGTGTTTTCCATCGTTATACTCCTCAAAAGCCTCACTCCATCTATGAGTGTTTTTATCCATTTGAGGGGAATCAAGATCGAGTAGGGAACTATGAGAAATTTCTCCTTGAAAGTGTGATGTTTTAGGAGGCACTTTTGATCCTTTAGTTGTGTATTTGTTGCATCTTGTGTTAACCATGAAGTTGTTTTGTGACTTTGTCAACATTTCCCAAGAGTGCCAGTAAGTGTTTCAAACCATTCAAGTGGGTGTGTCTAGGTAGAAGTAACTATTTATTTTTGGTGGATGTAAATGTTCCAGTGTCAGAGGGTTAGAATGCCTTGATAGTGAGCTGGGAACCAAGTTGTTGGTAGAAAGTGAGTAGACCACACGTATTGAAGTGAATGTGAAAGTCTAACTAAGCATGCAAGGTAGACATTTTAAAAAAGTTTTGAAACCACAATAGGGAGACCAAAAAAGACAACAGGAACTAGCTAAAGAGCCAAAAGGGTATCCTAATCAACTAAGACTTTCTAAGAATTTATCTTGCAAATGCCCACTGTCCTGAATGCAAGCTCCCAGATGTGAGCATCTGATGTTACCATATGCGAGCCTAGAATCTGGATGCAACTATGTGCTGACCAAATGCGAGCTAGCATACATGATGCGATCCTAAATACCAGATGCGATACAGGGTATACAGGATGCGATTTTATGATGTTTTTGTCAATTTTGGTCAGTTCTGAAAAGTTTATTTTTGAAGTGCGTGAAGTTGCTTGTTTCCATATTGCATTAGGAGGTGTCGTAATATGTGAAAAACACTTGTACTCCAGGGTTTGAAATTTGTTGATTATTTTGAGGAGCTTATCTTTTTAATGGTCTTTCAAACATGTCAAATAGATTTGCATTGTTATGGAGGTGGAACAGAGACACATCTTTTTTGCTCGTTGACTCAGGTACACACTCAAGTGTTAATTAGAATACAACCATCACCAAGCATGCAATGGCTCTAGTCATGATTTTGTATTAGCTGACTCCAAACGCAAGTGAGGGAACAATATGACGAGTGTCTTGGGGTAATTACTTTTTGTCTTGCACAAAGATTATCACCCTTTCGGGGATGAATCAGGAATTCTTTCAGTTGAAGTTGTTGTAGATTATTGGGCAATCCATTCGAAACCATCCCACATAGAATTGAACAAGACAAAATTTAGGCATATAGCCCTATGAGTACCTAAATATATGTAGTCTCGCAAGCAAGATTCAAGCGGCTCCACTCTACATATACCCAGATATGTTCAAGGAATGATGTCAAAATTCCATGAACAAAACTAGCTCCATCTTCTAAGGCTTTAGCCTACGAGGAAGCAACTATTTATAGTGAGTTGGAAGGGTTGGCGTAAAACCTGTCCTCACTTGGGTCATTCCCGAGAGATTTTTTCCTCAACCAATAGGCCCTCTACTATTTAAGTATATATACCAAGGGTTGGCGAGTTTTGGATGTTTGGATTTCTGATTCTTCCAAAGAAGAAGAGCATACTCTCCTAATCTAAACCGTTTTCTCCCAAAACACGTAAAGCAATGTTCATTTCCTCAAGCTATATTGAGCTTGATTTAGTTTGTTCCTAGTTAAGAAAAATAGGATTGCTTGAAAAAGAAATTTTGCCTTGTTTAATTAGCCACAAGATTTAGTGAGTTTCTTGTCCAATTACTGATCCAAATTGAATTAAACAATTGAACTTGTTCTTTGATCCCACAGATTTAGTGCTTTGATTGTCCAATTTTGTATTCTAGAAGAAATTATACGATGTAGTTGTTCTTTGAACCACAAAATTTTAGTGATTTGTGTTGTTCATTTACTGATCCCAAATGAAATTAAACTGTGAGATTGTTTTTTCGTTTACCTCCAAATTCTATTCAACCCATAAACTGATGTGTGAGTTTTTAATTTTCCTTAAAAGGAAAAGAGCATAATCCTCTAGTCAATTTAGTGATAGATTGGAATATGTATCTTAAGTTTGAAAGCAAGTAAATAGAGGTCAAGATTGGGGGTTTGCAACCTGTAAAACTGAATTAGTATCTTTTATTGCAACTCCCACGAAAAAAACCTTCAAGAACAACCTGCAAACAATTGTTAGGCTGCAAAACATCAAAAACACAACTTTGTTAAAATTTTAGAGTTAGGCAAACGAAGTGTGCAAACTTTTTAACCAGATGCGAGCCTAAAAAATCACTGAATGTGATGCACTATACTATATGTGACTTTTCTCACCGGATGCGATAGTATGCTCCCCAGATACGAGCCTAAATTAAAAATGATCTAGGAAATCCTGGATGTGAGCCTTGTTTACTGCGGTGTGATGGTGTATCCCGGATGCGATCCAGAATGGTAAAAAATGAGCCTGTAACAGAATTTTGGGCATGCAAATTAGTGAAAATTTGATTAAAAATGAGGCCAAGTTGGAAATCGTGCCCCACGGTGGGTGCTAGAAATGTGTGTGTATATTTGTGCACCTGTTATCTATAACACAACACTTCAATAAGTCATTCTGTTAGTGAAAAACAAGGGTTAATGAGCATATAAACCATAACATTGACTTATTTCTTTCTAACTAGGATGAGTGTAGCAAATAACATAAAAGCCCTCATATTTATGCTAAATACTAGTGACATAAACAACCTAGCATGAAAGATTTGATTTAAAACAAGCTATTATTCAATGAGCAATGCATATTAGTCTAAAAATGGACATTATAACAATGCATGGTAATGGAGCTATGAGATAAAAA
>MU225787.1:179738-223677 GCA_018584345.1 Thuja plicata
ACATCACACTTGTCCCCACATGCTTCTCTTCATTGGGTTCTTGCAATGGATCCATTTGGAATTTCTTTCCTAGCTTGGTGATGACATAATTGTTCTTCTCTCCATCATGTATTGCTTTGACATCATATGAACATCGATGTCCTAGGATCATATGGCATGCATCCATAGGCAGTATGTCACATAGGACCTTGTCCTTATATTCTCCAATCTCAAACTCAACCATAGTTTTCTCATCTACCACTATTTGTTGACCCTTGTTAAACCATGAAACCTTATAAGGTGTGGTATGAGGTATCCTTCTCAACTTCAATTTCTCCACCATCTCAGTGGACACTATATTCTTAGTGGATCCAGAGTCCACTATAACCTTGCAAATCTTTCCATGAGACCTACAAGGTGTCTTGAATAATTTATTTCTTTGGGGTGGCTCTATGGTGCTAGGTACTTTTAATAGGGTTCTTCTTAAATTCAAATTCCCCCATCCAATACTAGCCCTGCCTTGGATATGGGTGAAGTAACACTTTGGGTATCCTCCTCTTGAACTAACTGATTCCTTCTATCCCCCATTGAAGATGAGGAAGCCTTCTCTGGACACATGCCCATTGTGTGACCTACTTGGTTGCAATTATAACACCTACCAATGAAAACTGAATTAGATCTCCCTTGGGGTTGGAACCTACCTCTTGGTGGTCCTCTATCTCTATATCCTACACTTCAAAAAGATTCTCTATACTGGTTTCCTTCACTAATATCCATGAATTGACTGTCTTCTTATCTATTAGGCCTTTGTCCTCTACCAAAGTTACCCCTGCCTCTCTGAAAACCTCTATTATTTCTACCACCTCTTCCTCTTTTATGGAAGTCATTCCTTCTTCTAGCCTTATTTTCTTCTCTCAAAGACAACTAGAAACACTTGTGCATACTGTCAGGAGTCATCATACTAATCTCATCTTGTATCCCCTGCCTTAGCCAATTTAGGTACCTTGCCACCTTCTCCATTTCATCTTCTTGTCTCCTAGCCCTTAGGCTTATTTTATGGAACTCCTCTATGTATGCACTCACTGTCATCTCCTTCTGTCTTAAGTTTTGCAACTTTTGGTACTTTTGAATTTCATAATCAGTAGGCAAGAATTGTACCCTCAGTTAGATTTTCATCCTCTCCCAAGAAACAATCTTTTTCTTTCCACTATTCACTCTTTCATCCAGCATCATGTTCCACCACACCAATGTAGATCCCTTGAGTCTAGCCTTAGCATAGCTGACCCTCTTCTCCTCTTAGATTTCTTTGTAATCAAATTGGTTGTCAATGGCTTCAAGACAATCTAACAACTCTTCTCCATTTAGGCTACCACAGTAATATGGTATGTGTTCCATGCTATCCTTGTTTAAATATTTGAAGGCATCTAAGAATACCTTTTGTTCTTTGTCTATCTCAGGTTCTTTCCCTTTTTTTGATGACTCCTATGTCTGACTTTCATCTCCATCACTTTCATCTCCCTATTCTGTGATCTTCTTTTTTCTCTTTGTCTCAGACTCATTAGTCATCTCCAAGAGGACTTGAACCAATTCCACTATGGCATCCCCAAATGACTCCACAAACAAACTTTCAAATCTTAAAGACATCATTCAACCCTATTAGAATCCAAAACCTTGACCCCTGATGGCACTCAAAACCCTATTTTCTCGCATGCCCTAGATTATAGCCTATTAATTAGGCCTCTGGACCAGTTAGCATGAACAATTTATAATCTTGTCTCCAATATCTGATTCACCTCCAACCACCATTGAATCCTTTTAGGAGACTATCTAGTTCATCTAGAAATGCCACTAAGTCTTTCCCAAAAGTTCTTGGGTGCTTGCACAAAGTCTTTCTTCTCCCTGTCCTGGCTCACCTAGTTTCACCAGTCAGCCATAGGGCTTCACTTTTGGCCTAGGAAATCGAATGAAACAACCAAAAATCAAACTAAAAACCTATCTATAGACCCTAACCCTAATTTCCCCATGGTTTCAGACAAATCCGCTGGAGGAATCTTAGGTTAGATCCATTTCTAACTAGGTAGCACTATTTTTGACTATGTCACACCAGTGACATTCAAAAAGGTGTAACTTAACTTCTACTAAACTTCAAAACAAAATACCTAATGCATAAGAAATCTGAAAGGAAACTGTACACTATAATGGAGCCCGATCACCTATGCCAATCCATACAGTACCGTACAGAAGCAAAGACACAATGCAGATTACACAAAAGAGAATACAGACATCCGTACAAAGGTGTCAGAATTAAGTGTTTCACTAAAAAATCTCATTAACCTATTCAAAGCATCGAAACCATTCTCATATACTGATCATGGGGTAGTTACATCATTTTTAACTAAATTTTGTCAAATCTTGCAAAAGTTGCTCGAGCAACTTTCAAAGTTGCTAGCAACATTTTGTCATTTTGAGCAATTTGACCTTGGTAGTCAACTCGATGATGGATGTTGACCATAAGACCCCAAATAGGATGTGTAGGGTTTTAAAACATACCTCTAACTCATATTACCCCAAAATAGAAACATTTCACAATTTGAAGCCAAAATGTCCTAAAACACTCAATGGACATTAAGGCCCTACAAACATGAAGTAAACTAACATTGTATCCAACCCCTTGGATATTATTATAACACACACCTAAACACCTACAACAACTCAAAACAACACCAGAACAAGATATAGGGAGGTTCCCTGCACCATACTCCCCTAGACAAAATAACTCAAGTCTTTGAGTTAGGAGGTCTTCAATGGTGACCCCATGTTTCAAAATATCCAGCTCTATCATCCAAGTGGTCTCAGATTCAGTTAGTCCCTCTAGGATTGACCTTATAAACTATCTCAAAGGGGCTCTTACCTGTACTCCTATTAATGGAGTCATTGTATGCAAATTATGCCTGCCCTATGATATGATCCAAAGATTGTCCATGTTGTTTGGTTAAACACCTCAGCGAATTCCCAAGTGACTTATTCACTACTTCTATTTTCCCATATTATTGTGGATGTTGATGAGAAAGAAAAATTAGTTCCAATCATCTTCCAAATGGTTCTTCAGAAGTGACCCACAGACTTTGTATCCCTGTCACTAACAATATTCAAAGGCAAACCATGGATTCTTACAATATCCCTAAAGAATAGGCCTGCAATTTGAGAGGCATCATTGGTCTTCTTGCATGGAATGAAGTGTGCCATCTTGCTAAAATGTTCCACCACCACAAACACACTGTCATGTACCCTAGGTGTCTTTGGTAACCCCAAAACAAAATCTATACTAAGGCACTCCCAAGGCCTTTGGGGTATAGATAATGGTTGATACAACCCATTATTGATTCTTTGTCCTTTTGCCCTTTGACAAATCTGACATTGTTCTACAAATCTCCTCACATCTGATTGCATCTTAGGCCAATATTAATTCCTATGTACCTGCTCTAATGTTTTATCCACTCCAATGTGGCCTCCCAAGCTCCCTTTGTGATTCTCCTTCACAATGTTTTCCCTCGTTGAGCACTGAGGTATACACATAAGATGACCTTTGAACAATAGGCCTTCTTGCAACACAAACTCACTTAAATCCACCTTAAACCCCTACTGAAACTTCACACAGGCTTCATAGGCTTCTTTGAAATCTTTTTCTTCCTTGTAGAGGTCTTCCAAATCATCCAATCCTACACTTTGTAGTTGTATCTCTTGGATTGTGAGTACTCTCCCACTAAGAGCATCTACAACCTTTTTTCTAACCCCCTTCTTATGCTTAATAACAAATGTATAAGCCTGTAATGATTCTACCCACTTCATGTGCCTCTGATTTAGTTTTTCTTTTCCATTTAGGAAACTTAGTGCATGGTTATCAGTATAGACCACAAACTCCCTAGGTAGTAGGTAGTACCTCCACTTCTTGAGGGCTTGAACCATAGCATATAACTCCAAATCATAGGTGGGGTACTTATGTTTAGCCTCATTCAACTTTTTAGAGAAGAAAGCCACTAGGTGTCCTTCTTGGCTTAACACTTCTCCAATGGCCAACTTGCTAGCATCACACTCTACCACAAAAATTTGATTGAAATTAGGGAACCTAAGAGTGGGTAGTTCTAAAATTATCTTCTTTAACATTTCAAACCCTTGGTTTTCTGCCAATGTCCATTCAAACTTACACTTGATTCCAACTTTTATGGTGTTAAGTATAGGGGCACATACATGACTGAAATTTCTTATAAATTTCCTATAGTAGGAGGCCAACCCATGGAAACTCCTATTATCTCCTATGGACCTAGGTGTAGGCCATTCCAAAATGGACTTAACTTTATTAGGGTCCATCTTCATACATCCATTAGCAACCACAAAACCAAGGTAAACTAGTTCATTATTTAGAAACTCACACTTTTCTTGATTTATCATCAGCTTCTCTTGATGTAGCTTCCTTAATACCATCTCCAAATGCTTCATGTGCTCCTCCTTGGGCCTTCTAAAGATCAAAATATCATCAAGGTAAACTATTACAAACTTACCAATGAACTCTGCTAGCACTTCATTCATGAGCCTCATGAATGTGCTAGGTGCATTACTTAGGCCAAAGGGCATTACCAGCCACTCATACAGACCCTAATTGGTCTTAAAAGTTGTCTTCCACTCATCACCTGGCCTCACTCTTATCTAATGATACCCTGACTTCAATTCCACCTTAAAAAAGTAACAAGAACCTCCAAGATTGTCCATCAAGTCTTCTATCCGGGGCATTGGGAACCTATATCTTATTATGATCTTGTTTATAGCCCTGGAGTCCATACACATCCTCCATTTTCCATTCTTTTTAGGTGAAAGTAATGTTGGCACAACACATGGGCTCAAACTCTTCCTTATTAACCCCTTATCCAACAAATCTTGGATTTGTTTGGCTATCTTTGCATTTTGGCTTGGTGTCATCTTATCTACTATGTCATGGTACTTTTCCAACAAAGCTTGTATCTCTAGTGGCAAACAAACTTTCTCCTTAGTTTCATCCTTTGGTTTGATCACTACTACACAAAAGACTCCTTTCTCCTTCTTCATGGCCTTTAGAAACTCTTTCCCACTCAATAACATCTCACTTGTCCCCACATGCTTCTCTTCATTGGGTTCTTGCAATAGATCCATTTGGAATTTATTTCCTACCTTGGTGATGACATAATTTTTCTTCTCTCCATCATTTATTTCCTTGATATCATACTGCCATGGATTTCCTAGTATCAGATGGCATGCTTCCATAGGAAGTATGTCACATAGGACCTCGTCCTTATATTCCCCAATCTCAAACTCAACCATAGTTTTCTCATCTACCACTATTTGTTGACCCTTGTTCAACCATGAAACCTTATAAGGTGTGGTATGAGGCATCCTTCTCAACTTCAATTTCTCCACCATCTTAGTGGACACTATATTCTCAGTGGATCCAGAGTCCACTATAACCTTTCAAATCTTCCCATAAGACCTAAAATTTGTCTTGAATACTTCCTTTCTTTGGGGTGGCTCTATGGTGCTAGGTACTTTCAACAGGGTTCTTCTTAACATCAAATTCTCCCCATCTAGTACTGGCCCTGCCTTGGATATGGGTGAAGTAACACTTTGGTTATCCTCCTCTTGAACTAACTGATTCCTTTTATCCCCCATTATGTGAACAACTTGGTTTCAATTATAACACCTACCAATGAAAAATAAATTAGATCTCCCTTGGGGTTGGAACCTACCTCTTGGTGGTCCTCTACCTCTGTATCCTCCCCTTTAGAAAGATCCTCTATACCAGTTTCCTCCACTACTATCCATGAACTAGCTATCTTCTTATCTATTAGGGCTCTGTCCTCTACCAAAGTTACCCCTGCCTCTCTGAAAACCTTTGTTATTTCTACCACCTCTTCCTCTTTGATGAAATTCATTCCTTCTTCTAGCCTTATCCTCTGCTCTCAAAGCCAATTGGAAACACTTGTGCATACTGTCAGGAGCCATCATGCTAATCTCATCTTGTATCCCTTGCCTTAGCCCATTTAGGTACCTTGAAACCTTCTCCATTCCATCTTCTTGTCTCCTATCCCTTAGGCTTAGTTTATGGAACTCCTCTATGCATGCACTCACTGTCATCTCCTTTTGTCTTAAGTTTTGCAACTTTTGGTACATTTGAATTTCATAATCAGTAGGCAAGAATTGTGCCCTTAATCTGATTTTCATCCTCTCCCAAGAAATAATATTTTTCTTTCCACTATTCACTCTTTCATCCTACATCATGTTCCACCACACCAATGTAGATCCCTTGAGTCTAGCCTTAGCATAGCTGACCCTCTTCTCCTCTGAGATTTCTTTGTAATCAAATTGGTTATCAGTGGCTTCGAGCCAATCTAACAACTCTTCTCCATTCAGGCTACCACAGTAATATGGTATGTGTTCCATGCTATCCTTGTTTAAATATTTGAAGGCATCTAATAATACCTTTTGTTCTTTGTCTATCTCAAGTTCTTTCCCTTTGTTTGATGATCCTCTGTCTTACTTTCATCTCCATCACTTTCATCTGCCCATTCTGTGATCTTATTTTTGCTCTTTGTCTCAGACACATTAGCCTTCTCCAAGAGGCCTTGAACCAATTCCATTGTGGCATCCCTACTGATTACCTTAGGAGGCATGTTTTCAACCTCTTAACTCTCCTCCCCTTTAGACATACACAATCTTCAAGCTATTCCGGCTCTGATACCACTCTGATGTAGAGGGTTTGACAACTAGTACTCTTCTTCACTTTAAGGTGTTTGATTTGCATAATCCAACCATCCCATGGTTGTTCTTTGTTGGATCTTCTTCCCAATAGGATCTCCAAGACCCCCTCTACCAACTTATCCTCCAAGGTATAGTTGGTTTCAAGAAGACTCCAAAGTTACCAAGCTTAACTAGTCCAACTAGTTCCCAAAAAGCCTAGCTTCTTCCACTAGTCCTCCACCTAGTATGTCAACTCTCTACCTAGGATCTTCCCATACATTATCCAAGAATCTTAACATCCTTCTTGACCCATCCTAGTTCATTCTGCACTCATCCCAATACTCCAATACCTTTTACCTATCTAATTGTTCACTAATTCACTAGGAGGCCTAATTGCCTAATTCCTATTAGGTCTCTTTTCACTGATTTTGGCCTAATGCTCCCAAAATCCCCAAATGACTCCACAAAAAAACTTGGAAATATTCAATACATCATTCAACCCTGTCAGAATCCAAAACCTTGACCCCTGATGGCACCCAAAACCCTATTTTCTTCCAGGCCCTAGATTATAGCCTATTAATTAGGCCTCTGGACTAGTCAGCATGAACAATTGCTAATCTTGTCTCCAATATCTTATTCACCTCCAACCACCATTGAATAATTTTAGGAGACTATCTAGTGCATCTATGAATTCCACTAAGTCTTTTCCAAAAGGTCTTGGGTGCTCTCACAAAGCCTTTCTTCTCCCTGTCCTAGCTCACCTAGTTTCACCAGTCAGCCATAGGGTTTCACTTTTGGCCTAGTAAATTGAATGAAACAACCAAAAATTAAACTAAAAACCTATCTACAGACCCTAACCCTAATTTCCCCATCATTTTATACAAATCCACAAGAGGAATCTTAGGTTAGAGCCTTTTCTAACTAGGTAGCACTCTTTTTTACTCTGTCACAACAGTGACCTTCAAAAAGGTGTAACTTAACTTCTACTAAACTTCAAAACAAACTACCTTATGCATAAGAAATCTGAAATGAAACTCTACACTATCATGGAGCCCAATCACCTATGCCAATCCATACACAGCCGTACAGAAGCAAAGACACAGTGTAGATTTCACAAAAGAGAATATAGACATCCGTACAAAGGTGTCAGAATTAAGTGTTTCACTCCAAAATCTCATTAACCTCTTCAAAGCATCAAAACCATGCTCATATACCAAGCATGGGTTAGTTACATTAGTTTTAACTAAATTTTGTCAAATCTTGCAAAAGTTACTCGAGCAACTTTCAAAGTTGCTAGCAACATTTTGTCATTTTGAGCAATTTGACATTGGTAGTCAACTCAATGATGGATGTTGACCTCTAAGACCCTAAATAGGATGTTTAGGGTCTTAAAACATACCTCTAACTCATATTACCCCAAAAATGCAACATTTCACAATTTGAAGCCAAAATGTCCTAAAACACTCAATGGGCACTAAGGCCCTACAAACATGAAGTAAACAAACATTGTATCCAACCCCTTGGATATTATTCTAACACACACATAAACACCTAAAAAAACTCAAAACAACACCAAAACAAGATATAGGGAGGTTCCCTTCACCACTATGGCTCTATTGCTAGCATCACATTCTATTGTGAACACTTTCTATAAATCAGGAAAAACTAATATGGGTTCTTCTGCTACCCTCCTTTTCAAGTACACAAAATATTTCTCTGCTTCATTTGTCCATATAAAATGACACTTTATTTGACCCTTGATTGTGTCAATCATAGGGGCACAAACATTTCTAAAATCTCTAATAAATTTTCTATAAAAACTGGCTAGTCCATGAAACTTTTTACCTCGGTAGAAGTCCTTGGTGTGGGCCAATTGAGTATGGCTTCCACCTTCTCTAGATCCATTTTGAGATTTCCCTTTGAGATTTAAAATCCAAGGAACACCAACTCTTCCTATAAGACATATTTATCCAATTTGACCTTTAACTTTTCTTGTATGAGCCTTTCCAAAACCATCTCCAAGTGGGTTAGATGTTCTTCTCTATTCTTACTAAAAATCAATATGTCATCTAAATATGCAACCACAAAATAATTAATAAAAGGTTTCAATACTTCATTAATGAGCCTCATGAATGTTCTTGGAGTGTTTGAGAGGCCAAAGGGAATCACAAACTATTTATAGAGCCCTTCATTGATCTTGAATATAGTCTTCCACTCATCCCCCTGTCTAATCTAGATCTGATGGTACTTACTTTTCAAATCCAACTTGGAGTAATGTCTAGCCCATCCTAGGAAAACCATTAAGTCCTCCATTCTAGGCATAGGGAATTTGTATCTGATAGTGATTTTGTTTATGGCTCTTGTGTCAGTACATAGTCTCCATGTACCCTCTTTCTTAGGATCCAATAGTGCAGGGACTACACAAGGATTGATGCTCCTTGTAATGAACCCTTTCTTGAGAAATTCTTCAACCTATCTAGCTAGCTCCTCATTATAATCTGGTGTCAATTTATATGCAGCCTTATTAGGCAATGTGGACCCTGGTATAAGATCAATACAGTGGCTTACATCTTTGACTGGTGGAAGTGTATTTGTGGCACTGTTTGCAATGATCTCCTTGTACATATCTAACAAACTTTGTACTTCCTTGGGTCCTACTGTCCTCTCTTGTTCCTTTTCTCTTACTAATTTCTTTTCTTCTCTTCTTGGTTTTACTACAATGGAAAAATAAGGGATGTACTTTCCTTTAAGGGTCTTCAAAAACTTATTTTCTCCTACAACTAACACACTAGTCACTTGGTGTGTTTCTTTCCCATCATCTGGTAAGGGTCTTATTGTATACTCCCTTCAATCCTTATTAAGCACATAAACATTGCTTCTCCCATCATATTTTGAGTTCACATCATATTTCCAAGGCCTTCCTAATAATAGGTGGCAGGCATCCATCTCTACAACATCACACAAAATCTTTCCTTTGTAGTCTCCTACCTGAAACTCCACATAAACTTGTTCATTTACAAGAGCTTGTTGCTCTTTGTTTAACCATGAGACCTTATATGGGTTAGGGTGAGGTAACTTCTTCAAACCAATATTTCTAACTATTTCTATGGATGCAAGATTATTTGTTGAACCAAAATCTACTATTACCTTACACACTTTACCTTTCACCTTGCATGTTTTCCTAAAGAGAGTCTTTCTCTGAGGTGGTTCTTTTTCTGCAACTGTCTTCAATAGAGTCCTTTTGAACATCAAGAATTCTCCTTCTTCTAGATCACCATTCCCTCTTGGCTCTTGTACACTCTATGTGTCTTCTTCTTGAGCAAGGTGGACTCTCCTTTTTCTCCCTTGGTTATTCCCTCCCTTCTTCTCTACACCTTTAGAGGACTGGTCTCCTATCTAATTGCAAGTAAAACATCTGCCAATGAATACTCCTAGTGTCCTTCCTCCAAATATTCCTCTCCCATTGGGTCTCCTTCCTCTAAATCCTCCTCTAGGATTTGTCTCCCCTTCCTGGTTTTCTTGACCACTGGTTTCTCCAAAAAAATTGTTAGATGGTCCTCTACCACCAAACCTTCCTCTACCTCTGAAGTTTCCACCTCTCCCTCTATTTTGGGATTCACTCTTCCTCCTTTGTTTATCCTCTATCTTTAGTGGCATCTGATAGCATAGATGCATTGTTTTGGGGTTGAATAAAGCCAACTCATCCCTTATGGAGTACTTGAGTCCATTCAAGTACCTAGCCAACTTTTGTTTCTCATTTTCAATAACTTGGCTCTCAAGGTGAGTTTGTGAAAGTCCTCAGTATATGCACTCACATCTAAGTCCTTTTTCCTTAGACTTTGTAACTTTTGGTGTATTATGATCTCATAGTCTTCAGGTATGATTTTTTTCCTAATCTTTGTCTTCATTCTCCTCCAAGTGGCTATTTGTTCCTTCCCTTCATCAAGTCTCTCATTCTGAAGGAAGTTCCACCAACTAAGGGTCAAGCCCTTCATTTTTTACTTTGTAATTCTCATCTTTTGGTTCTCAGGTACCCTATCACATTCAAAGTGATTTTCCAGGGCTTCAACCCAATCCACACATTCTTCTAGATTTAATTTTCTTTAAAACATAGGGAGGTCAGCCTTGGTCTCTTTTCTCCCTACCCTCTCAAGGGCTTCCAATATGGCTCTCTGATCTACACACAGTGCTTGTCTATCCAGCAGAGGCTCTTCCTCTTCAATTGCTTCTTCTTCTTTAGAGTCTTCTTGTACTCCTCTGTCCACTTTCCCTCTCAATTTATCCAACTCTCTTTTCATGGCTCTCTTCTCTTCTCTCACTACCTTGCTTTCTGCCATTTGTTCCTTGACCAATTTGGCCAACTCAATGTTGGTTATTTGCGGAGAGATCTCCCTCTCTCCATCCTCATTTTCAGACATCTTGTCTTCACTTATTCTTTCCAATCAGGTTCTTAGTGGCTCTAATACCACTTGATGCACTGCAAGCAACCACATAACCTAGATTAGTCATCCTTAATTAGAAGAACCCCAAATCCCTACCTTAAGCCTTCTCTTTGATCCAAAAACTCCTAGATGGTCTATACCTCCTCTCTTAAGTGGACTTACAATGCCACAACTCTCGCTGACTCCTAGCGGCTTCTCACAACTTGTATCCAATTTGGGCTTTAGGGATCAATTCCCTCAAATAGACAAAATGAAGGATTTCTATCCCAACTATATGGGAATTAAATTAAATGGTGGGAAGGTCTTATCCTAACCTAATACACTAGGAATCACTCACTTTAAGAGTTCCTAAACACCCACAACCTATCCTACTCAAATTAGGAAATTCAACTTAGTAGCCCTTCTTACACTATTTTTTTGTGGATAACTCCCAACTTCTCCAAATGACTTGTTAATATTATTACTTTTTATGATACCCTTAATCCTCTTCTTACAAAACCCAAGAGATGGATTTCTGACTTCACTCCTGCAGTATCAAACTTTCACTCTGTCCACAGGCCTAATTGGCTGGACCAAGTTTGGATAACAAAGAATCTGTTTGAAAATGGGTTCATGAAACCAAATCAACCCCTTAGGAATTTTCCCTACGGTCCAAATGGTTAATCCCAACCATTCCAAAAGTATCTTCAATCACTGAGACTGGTTATCCACTCTATCTCCTACTTTCCTGGTCAAATACATAGAGATATTTGACCTAGGGCTGGGTGGTAAACCCCTCCAATAGAATCCTTTGCTTCTGTGCTTTAGGAATCTATAAGATTCCCTCCTGAACTTGCATTCCCCATAGGGCCATGCTTTTTACATGGTGGGAAAGAAAGTTAGGGCTCCATGACCAAATTACCCTCACTTTCTGGGGTCTATAGAACCAGTGACCTACCAAATTAATGTTCTCTCACCAAACCAAACCAAAGGAATAGATCAGATAGATCACTAAGAAACCAAAATCAATTGGATTTTCATCCATACCAATCTGTACAGTATCTGCAAACTCGAAAACACAGCAACAGTTCACAAAATAACATAATTCCTTATTTGTTTACTCTTCCAAAATTTTGTACAATCATTTCCAACCCATGAATAGGCTTCAAACATGTTTAAATACCAGTTGCAATGGTCATAACTATAATTCAAATTTTTATGAACCGAAGTTGTAACTTTTCAACTATACTGAACAAATTTTTGAAAAGTTGTCAATGTTGTCAAACAACATTTTTGACAATTTTGCCAATTTGCAACATTTTGCATACTAGGCTTATGTAATTCCACAAATGGCTTCAAAACATGTCCTAATGAACTAATACCTAGTGAGAAACCTAGAAATCAAAACTTTATGCCCATTTGACCATTTTTACATACTGGTTTATAATTGCACCTAGGATCGAAAAGATCTTACACTTGGCTTATTACATTACTGTCATTTATCAACTGATCCCAAAGGATCCTAATATATCCTAGGGAAGAACATGAATGACATAGATTTGGTGCCCTACACCAATATAGGATTTGGATTTACTTATTTTAAGGTTAGGGTAAAGTTAGGGTCAATGTCCATTTAGATTTAGGTTTAGGTTTCAATTTAAATCAGGGTTTTCTTTAAATTTATTATAAGGTTAGGGTTTTATTTTCTATAGTGTTCACTTTGGTTTTTTGTATAACTTAGCTTATGGTTTTCTTTCAATTTTTTATGAGATAAGGGTTTTATTTTATCTTCCTAATTACACTTAGACATAGGGATACCATTAATGTTAGAACTTTATAATTGTTGTTCATTTAGATAAAGAGTTAGAGTTACCCGTAGGGTTAGGGTTTACTAATAAATATTATAGTTCAAATGAAGTCATTATTTTTTCCTAATTTATTAGAGATTCAATCACTCTTACTTTTACTTATAGACTTAAATGTAGAATTAGGGTAATAGTTATGATTAGCACCAAAATTCAAGTTAGGTTAATGTTAGAGTAACAAATAGTGTCAAGGTATACATTAAATGTTGTAATTTGTTATGGGATAATTAACAAACATTATTTTGAATAGATCTTTGAAACATAAATATCATAATTAATATTTAACTTTGTAGTTTTAAAGTAATAAATTACAATGTAAACATTTTTTACAAATTAGATTGATTAAAAAATGAATTTTACAAAGAAAAGGGAGTTTCGTTTATTATCAAAAAAGGTAGATAAATTTGAAAATGATGCCATGAATTTTTTTTTATTTGTGGAAATATAGTACATCAACTAATTTCTAAAGATTTTAATCTATTTTCTTCATCTTTTCTTTTTGCAAGTTGTTTTGCCTTCTTCATTTTTTCATAATGATCATATGTGAAGCGTGGAATTTATCTTAGTCCTTATAAATAATTTACATGAGATATGGCAACAAATGTCATTCCTGGTCTTTTAGTCGGTCCTATATCATTAGTGGGTTTTTCAAGTGTCAAACCTTGTGATTTGTGTATTGTCAAGGCCCAAGCCAATCTTAATAGTATTTGAATTGTAGAAACTCTCTCTCTTGCACTAATAGGAACATTTTTAGGATTTTGTTCATCAAATGGTAGTCCAGAGTAACTATAAAAATTAGCCATTACATATGCTAGAAGTTCTTGTGGCATGCTTCCAAGTTTGTAGACAATATTTTGAATATATCCTAAAGCACCATTTACAAGACCCTCTTCTATCCATAGATTTGAAGTTAACATCAATCTTACATTCTTACTGATTAATAATTCTATTTCAATCTCATCATGAGAACTTCCCTCAACTAAATTAGTAATTCCAACTTTTGTTGCAATATTGTGTGCAATAGGTTCTTTAAGAGAATATAAAATTTTCCTATTATGATTTTGAACTCCACAAATGAATATTTTCAAATTCTTTGTCCATTGTTGTAGCAATGTTAGTTTTTATTCTTGTCATTAGCAATTTCCAATCATCAATTCTAGGTTTTGCTTCTCTTAGGTTTGTCAATAGTTGACGAAATTTCTTTTGTTGAATGTCTTCTCCATCCTGTCTAAATACTTTGTCTAAGATAACCACAACTCTGAAGTATTCTCACAATACCTTTTCTCTATTATTGCTTGCATATGTTGGCATGTCTTTAACAGGAGGCAACTGACCCAGATCTCCAACTAAAATCATAGAAATTCCTACAATTATATAAACATATTTTTCAGTATTATATATAATAAAAATATAGATAATTTTTACATATAAATCTCATTTATTACAATATCAAATTTTTACTGTAATTCATTGCAATTGTACATATACCTCCAAAGTTTATGTTTGCATTTCACTGGAAGACCTAATGAATTCAAGAATATATGTTCTCTAGCAGTTTCTCTCCAATTAAGCTCATTTCATCAATCAATATATATTTGATGTGTGACATTTCTTCTTGAAAACTTGTGAGTCTTGTTCCTTCGAGTTGATTGAAATATTTTATTGGAATTCTTAACTTAGAATGAATTATGGATGCTCCAATGTTGAATGTTGCAACTCATGTTCGTGCAAGTAATAGAAGGGGGATTTATTCAGAATTGCATTATTGTGAAGACCTTCACTGATTGCATGAATGAGATATGACTTTCTTGTTCCTATTGTTCCTTGAATTATCATGTAGAATGACATCCCATTTTCATTCTTGTGATAGTGTGATATGATTGTGTTAGGGTTCAATTTTCAATAGTGTTCAGTTTGGTTTTGGATATAACTTAGCTTGTGGTTTTCATTCAATTTTTTTATGGGATAATGGTTTAATTTATTATAAGGGTTTATTTGATCTTCCCAATTACACTTAGATATAGGGATACCATTAATGTTAGAAGTTTACAATTGTTGTTCATTTAAATAAAGGGTTAGAGTCGCCCGTAGGGTTAGGGTTTACTAATAAATATTATAGTTCAAATAAAGTTATTATTTTTTCCTAAGTTATTAGAGATTCAATCACTCTTACTTGTATTTATAGGGTTAAAGATGGAATTAGAGTAATAGTAAGGATTAGAACTATCAGGTTGCGTTAATGTTAGAGTAACAAATAGTGTCAAGGTATAGATTAAATGTTATAATTTTATAATAAAAACAAGTAGTGGAGTGAGTTAACAAATATTAATATTTTAAATTTAAAAATACTAATATTTAAAAATAATTGTAATATTTGTAAAATAATAAATACATAATATTTGTGTTTACAAATATAAAAATAACTGTTAAATAAATAACATAGTTCTCAATTACATATCTTTGCAATTTTTAGATAGGTGCATTTAAAATATCTAATTTAGTTTTAAAATTTCTGGTAGATATTACATATGCATCAAATACTAAATTTAAAACATAAGAAGACATTACATATTGAGCGAAATTGCGAAATTGGCAAACTACGAAAGTGGCAATCGTTTATCAACGATCTTGGCAGATTCGACTAAAAGTGGTGGCGGTCTTCTGGCGGTCACCATGGAAATCTCCAACGACAAGCAAGGACGCCCCGCTCGCGATGGGGTAACAAATGCAATAGGTGTGTGTGTTCCTGTGTTTGATATGACTAACAGCCTTAATGGAATTTCTTCCTCGCCTAAATCCATACCCACTCCCGCTTCCTTGGTTTCGCCAAGAGTTCAAGCCATTAATAATGAACTTAATAGCTCAAACTCCTCTGTCCCAACCTCTAAACATTCACAAACATGACATAGGTCATTCTCTGAAGCCGTAGCAAGCACGGGAATCTCCATTAGCAAGAGGCTAAATTTGTGATTTCTAATGGATCCCATAACCCCGGTAAGGTCTCTGGGACTTATGAACCTCCCTTCTCTGTTTCTCCTAACTCTGAAATTCTTATTGAGATTGTTATGGAGAAAAATAGGTTAAGAAGCTCTGCAAAAAAAATTTCGACTGTCAAACTTGATAAATGCCCTCCTAGGAAGTTTTTGGATGACTGGTTTCATAATTTTTGGAATCTTAAAATGGGTTTCCATATTTCATTTTGTAGACACATTCAAAAGGGTCTCTTTGTCATTTTATTTGTTAATCATAAAGCACAGACTGAAGTTTTGAAAAAACAATATTGGACCATTGGCTCGACCTCCTTTAGGGCTATTGCTTGGTCTCCAGATGCTAATTATGAAGAAGTTCTAGCCCTCTTGGCTCCCCGCTAGATTTTAGTCAAGCATATTCCACCCTTCCTTTGGAGATTTATCCCCCAATTGCTTCAGCCATTAGGGAAAGTCATCCAAATGGATGACACTATGAGACTTGTCCCACACATGGATGCCCGCATTCTCATCTCCCTGAACCCTAGATTTGAAATTTTTCCAGATATTCATATCAATATTGAAAATACTAACTACAGTTTCCCGATTGAAATACTCGGAGGACTTAATGCATGTTTTTTATGCCGTAGAGAAGGGCATTTAAGGAAATATTACCCTATCCTCCAAAATAAAATTGCTCCCAACCCAACGGAATCAGTTAAGGTGACAAAAACTGTGCTTCCTAAAGGTACTCAAACCATCGATAAAACATCTAGCTTGGATTTTAGCCCTACTACTCCCGCCCCTAAAATTTTCAACCCACTTTGATAGATAATAATGTCATTCTCCTGATTGATGGTTTCCAAAATGTGACTAAGAAATGCAAAAGAAAAACCAATAACCAAACCATTACCTCCAAACCCCAGCCTTTTTTTTCTCCTATCATCTCAAACATGTTCATCCCTATTGAGCTTGCTTCACCTAATACCCAACCCTCCCCCTCTATTATTATTAACCCTAGCTCTTCGCCACTGCAGAACCCTTCCAAACCCTTTCATGAGATCAGTGATGACTATGTTGTCACAGTTATCCCCACCTCTCAACCAGCGGTTGATGTTGATCACTCTTGGGTTATGCACTCCATGGAGCTTGAACTCCTATCTGATAATGAGGAAGATTTCATGACCAGATTTCCTACTTCCAAGCGCAAAGGAAGACCCCCCAGATCCAAAAATAAGAACAATAAGAAAAATGGGGAGATGTGTACTAATGTGATGACCATATGTTTGGAACCATTTGAATTGTGTTCTTCCCCCTCAAATTTTTCCTCATGAATTGTCTTTCCTAGAATATTAGGGGACTCGAGTCTCCAGATAGGAAGTATGTGATTAAAAATTTTCCTGAATACTTGTAAACATATGGATTTCTTTATGATGCAAGAAATTAAAACTACTAGTTTTGTTCTAGAAATGAATCTTAATTTTCTTTGGGAAGATGCTATTAAAATCCACACCAATCACCCGAGGGGTAGGGGTGGTGTTTCCCTTCTTATCAACCCTAAATGGGTGAATTATATAATCGATCAGGGTATCTCTCCCTGCAATAGAGCAGTTTGGATCACTCTCAATTATAATAATAATGATTTTAGTATATGCTCTGTTTATGCTTCTAATGATTCTAAGGAAAGAGCAAGCCTTTGGGGATGGATGACCTCCCTTCCTTACATCCTGTGGTTGATTGCTGGTGATTTCAATATGGTTGAATTTTAGGATGATAAGGATGGAGGGCTACCATTTTCCTGGAAAGATAATGAAAAAAATTTCTGGAATAGATTGAAGAAATCTAAACATCTCTTTAACCCCCTATTTGGCAACAAAGCCAACAACCCTGGTCTTTGGCACACTTGGTGAAACTACCAATAGGGTAATGCTAGAATTTATTCTAGACTTGATAGGTTCTATTCCAATAGGAAATTTTTCTCTATCTTTCCAGACAAAGTTGGCAACTCTATTCTTGTCACCCCCACATCCTTGTCTAATCACCATCCTATCTTTTCTTCCTTCACTTTCAACTCGTCCCCTGCTGGAAGCCACACCCATAGACCCAAATTCATCTTAAACATCAGTCTTCTTGATGATGAAGATGTCCTTACTGCTATCCATATTATCAGCATTATTAACAAAAATAACTTCCCGAATGATAATTGCATTAACAAGTGGAACTTGAATGTCAATGCCTGGCAGAACCTTTTAAAAACCATTGGTCAGAAAAGGGCTAAGGATTTCAGGTTCACTGAAAAACATCTCTCTAATGAATTAATGAAAGCTGAAGCTAATAACCAACTTAATCCCTTTGATTTTGATCTTACTCCCCAAGTTATTAAGGCTAAATATGATATTAGGAAACATCAGGTTATTAAGACTAGAGGAGCTAAGATTAGGGCTAGGGCTCACTAGCTCCAATATGGTGACCGTGGCTCTAAATTTTTCTTCAATCTGATTAAACACAAGCATTCTCATGAAACCAATTAAAGGATCATCATTGAAAACCAAGAAATCATGGATCTCGACACTATTAAGGAAACTTTTGCTAAGTTCTATCAAAATTTATTCTCCTCCAGGGATTCGATTGAAGCTTCCTCTCTTAGGAATAGATGCAGATCTCTTATTCCTAAGATTGTCTCTAGGGAGGATGCAAATACCCTTGCCAAAAATATCTCCTTAGAATAATTTGAGAAGGCCATTAATTCGCTAAAGAATGACAAAGCCCCCGGTCCTGAGGGCATTCCTATTTAATTCTATACAGCCAACCAAAAATGGATTTGCAAATACCTCCTTAAGATCTATTCTGAAGCCCTCTCTAGGGGCACTCTTGGTAACTCCATTAACAAGGGCATTATTAATCTTATTCCCAAGGATGGGAATAAAGTGCTCATCAAAAATTGGAGACCCATAACACTCCTAAATGTCTCTTACAAAATCTTCGCCAAAATCTTGGCCACCAGACTTGTCAATATCCTTCCCAAGTTGATATGTTCTACCCAAACGGGCTTTATAAAAGGTAGATACATTCTAGAAAATGTTATTACTAGCTGGGAGGCCATGAACTAGGCTAATCACTCCCATCAGAACTCTACCATTTTTCTATTAGATTTTGAAAAATCTTACAACAGAGTTGAGTGGAACTTCATCTCCATGATGCTGGAGACTTTTGGCTTTCCTACCTTCTTATGTAATGTGGTTAAGGTGCTTCTGCATTATTCCTATGCTCAAATTGACTTTAATGGTTCTCTCTCTAAATCCTTCCCTCTTGGGCGATCTATTAGGCAAGGCTACCCCCTGGCGCATGCCCTCTTTTCCATTGCTTCTGATGCCCTGTATTACCTTCTTAGGGACAATACCTCATCCCCGACTATGAAAGCTATTTCGCTTCCTAATGAGGATGTGCTCATTAATAGCCAATTCGTTGATGATACCACCATTTTCTTTGAAGCCACTATGGAAAACTTTGAAGCTCTTCAAACTAAACTTAATTTGTTTTGCAACATGTCTGGTGTTAAACTTTCGCACTCCAAGTCCATTTGCCTTGGCTGGGAGGAGAAACCACCGGACTGGTTTAAGAATTATGATTTTCAATGGGGAGGCCCTCATAAGATTGTTAGATACCTTGGCATTCCTTTTTCCACTAACCCATCTCTTAAAGACATGTGGCTTTGGGTCAAAGAAAAAATTACCAGGAAACTTGACAAATGGCATAACCGCTCCCTCTCCTTGGCTGGAAGAATCCAAGTCTGCCAGAAGATTTTGTCCTCTTATAACATCTACTACTCTTCTGTCTGGATGTTTAACAACTACCAAATTTTTGAAATTCAAAAAGCTATTAGAAACTTTCTCTGGTCGGATGGCAAAGGTAGTAAAAAATCTCATGCTGTTAATTGGAAGTGGTGCTGCAATAGTAAACTTATTGGGGGGCTGGGGCTGAAAGATCTTAGGCTTCAAGGAATTGCTCTTGCTTCCAAATGGATCTTTCACTCCATATATGGTATGGCACCATGGAAGATCCTTGTTAGGAATAATATTGAGTGGGGTTTCCCTAAGAATGCTAAGTCCTGGAAGAACCTCCCTTATATTGACTTGGTCATGGGTAACTATCCCATAAATGTTCAAGGTTCTAAGGTCTTTAAATCAATCTAGAAGGCATGGAATCATGTTAGAGATTTTATTACTAACAAGGAGTTTCATGATGCCACCCAAATTCATGGTGAAAGGTCCATTTGGTGAAACCTTCATCTTTCTGGCAAACCCCTTGCCCTGTCCCAAGGCTGCTTTGCTAAATTTTTGTCTAATAAAGGTATATCCCAGCTCATTGACATCTTTGAGCATGACCAGCTGCTTAGCTAGGAGAACATTAGAATCACTTATGATATTCCTGTTTCTCAAAAAAGGACTTATAACATGATCCTCAAAGCTACTAAGAATCTCCCTTCCACTTGCAATGTTGACTCTGATAGATACTTGAAATGTAAATGGCCGAATGGGACCATCCTAGCCAAGATCAAAGCTAAGAGCATCTACAAGATCCTTGGATATGATGATGCCATCATTGACCATGTTAACAATATTTGGTATTCCTCCCTGGATATTTGCTCTTGGAAAAAGTACTTTGAAGTTTTATGGAAAGGTTGTGTTGAACCTAAAGTTAAGTGTTTTAGATGGCTCTTTATGTTAGATAGACTTCCTATCAGAAAAGCTAACCATGATGATAATTGTTGTAAGTTTTGTAATCTTCCTGAAACTAGCAGACATATTTTCTTTGAATGTTCTTTTGCTGGAGTTATTTGGAATCTTTTTGGGATTACTTATCCTCTATGCATATCTATTTTTGAAATTATTACTGGTCATATTATAGGGTTTAAGAATGACTCTAACATACTTTGGAATATCTTAACCTCCTACATCTTATGGCAAATTTGGAAATGCAGGAACGAAGAGAGATTTCAAGATTCTCCCAAGGTTCTTATTGAGTTTTCTAAAAAACTCACATTTTTTAAAATCTCTTTGCAGGTTCACACCACCATGATGATGGACAAAGAGAAGCTGAGGAGGTTTCTCCAAACCGGGCATGCTACCTTCTTCTTTTTTGAGCTTAAGAATGGCTATGAATGGAGGGACAACCTGGACAATCTGCAAAATTTTAATAAAACTCTGAAAAAGCTCAACAATGAGATCAAGAATAGAAAATCTAAGAAGGATGAGTTGGCCATGCTTGCTCAGATCCAAGGCAAGAAAAAAGTCGCCTGGATGGAGGGGGAGAAGGGCTGGACCACCTGGGTCAATGTCATTGATGGCTACCTCTTGTAGCCTGTCTTGTTTTTTCCTTTCCTATTGATGCTCGTTTAGTCCTTTGTTAAACTATGGCTTAAACTCTTGCGTCCTTTGAAATTTTTTGGGAAGGCTTTGCCTTCGTAACTCTGTAAGAATTCATGGTTACTTCTTTTTTTGATATACTTACATTTAATACAAAAAAAGTTAAAACATACAATTATTATGTTTTTCTAATTTTTTATTAGATATTTACCAAATTTCAATATTTTAATTTATTTTAAATAATGTTATTTAATATATTACTAAGAATTGACCAGCTATTTAATTACAAAAAAATATTGAAAATTAAAATATTTTACAAATTTATTTCATTTATATATTTTTTTAATTCATTTAACTTTATTTTATACATTATTTGATTATTTATAATCATAAGATCAAATCACCATACAACTATTTATTCTAGTCAAACTCCTCTTATATCATGTCCCCATGCTGGTGCTTAAATGAATTTTCTGCTTAAATTTAAGCAGTAGAGTGTTCTCATGCAAAATAAAAACTTTGGGAAAACGAAAATTTAGAATCTTTTCCTATTTTGTGGAGCAGATACTTTTTAGTAAATAAAAATAAGCTGGGAAAAAGGGGGGACTAGAAATAAGCAACAACTGCTTATCGAAAAAAGTGACACGTGTCTTCACCATTTTTTTCCCATCTCCTTTTTATTTGCCTACAATTTTGTTTTCAAATTTATATGCAACAAAAATGACTAAAAATTTCATTTAAAAATAATATTTAATATACTACTTTAAATTAAGTAGCAAACATTATCATCCATGGGGCCACCAACTCCACAAATTGTACCACAAAAAGTTGAGCAATTGTTGCTACAAATATAAGCTAAGCAGCAACATGGGGACATGCTATTACAAAAATATTGTGTGGAACGTAGTCATTTTTTTCGCTCAATACACTATCCTAACCATTAAAATAAATAAATTAGGTTTTTAATTAAATTATATATTAATATTATTTCTAATAAATTAAATTTCAATGATATATTTTACTTAACTTATGTTGTAATGATATATTTGAATATAGTATTTTTATATCAAAAATTAGTTTAAATTTAAAGTAGATTATTTTAAAATGTTAATTTTAAACTCAATATTAATTTTAAGATCATTAAGACATCAATTTTAAATATTAAATATTAAATTTATTATTATAAGATAAAATATATGCTAAAATGCGTATAAGATAATAAGAAAGATTAAAATTAATATAAGTATAACAATTTAGGGTTAAGGTAAAATACACTAGAGGAGAGTGAATATGATTACGAAATAAATTACGTCTTTTTAGAACTGGCTCTTAAGTTAATACAAATTTAATCATTTTACATTAAGCAAAGAGTAGTGCAATTAGTTTATAATTTATAATTTTAAATATGATAATAAGAAATTGTTTGAATCAATTACAAGGATTGTTTCTATTTTGTTATAAATTTGTTTGTTTGTTTTTTTTTGTTTTTGTTTTTGTTTTTTGTATATAATGGATGCACATTTATTTTATGTCTATTTGATTCACCAAAACAATATAATTGGAAGTGTCTACAATATGAATTAATTATTTATAGTAAGGAATCTTAGATTTAGTAAAATGAGCATGTTAATTATCTAGTGAAAGATTAAACTATATAAAAAATTGCTTGTTTATTAAATTTTTAGTTCACATACATGCTTTTAAAATTGAAACTTCAAGGGAGGAATGGTTTTAATATGTAATATATTATATTAAACGATAATATTATATTTTTTGGAAATGTATCACCAAGAAAGGCAGAATGCACGTTATGGCCAAAATTCAAAAAATCAGTTCTCATAACAGCTTCCATGAGTGTTTCTAGGTTACAAGGGTTGGCATGAAGATGTACAGTATTCAAGATTTCTTTAGTATGAAGGAAGCCCAGAGCAGGGTCGAGCCCATAAAACTTTCCAAGATAATATTCTCAACTATAGAACAAGCCCTTTTGGCACTCCCTTTAACCCATTGCTACCCAAAAAATGTTGTTATATTGGAAACCCTTAAGGAATCTTTATCGACTTAAAGAAAAAAATGATAAATGATTCCCAAGATAGTAAAATGCCTAGTGAAGCTTCCTTTGAAACCACCACTCTATGCCCTATCCAATATTATAAAAAGGATGTGAGGGTGTATTCATGGTAACATTTGTAGAGGATTTTCCCAATCATCAAATCAAGGAACTTTGAGACAAGACCGTCATCTATAAGGTTTGGAATATCATCCCTGATTAAAAAATGTTCTTTTAGAATGGTGGATATGTAACAATGGTCTAAAGTTAATAAAGTCTACCTCATTGACCAAGGTAAATGGTTTTTATTGTTGTCTGTACCTCTAAGTAAGTCATGGATGTTATTTTCAATGTGAAGTTTCTAGAAGGGTCAAGATTATATATACAACGCTATATAACCAAATTTAAGCCTTCTATGGTAGTTATAAAATTCATTTCACTCTAGGTCTAGTTGTATTCTTTGCCTCTTGAATACAGAGAACTTGATGTAGTCATGGAAGGAGTTTCCCTAATAGAGATGGTCCAACCATGCAGCAAGAGTCAACACATCAGAAACAACCAACTCAAAAACAATAATAGATAATTAAAAGATACTACAACAGATCTTACCATTATCACATAATCAGGTAATTACATCACATTGGCCTGCAACATGCATATAACAAAATTTTGGCATAAATGCCTAATTACAATAGAAAATCATACCTAAACCCTATAATTAACCTCCAAAGTTTATCCTCATAAAAATTTTCTTAACAAAGATCAATAACTCAATATATAGAGCCTTCACAACACATATGTTGGCTAGATCAATTATATTTTCCAATACAAGGAAAATGTAACGTGTAGAAATATAGGTCATGACCCATATCATAAGATCTCACTGCCAACATGTAGAATTCATGTGTGATCCAAGAGAGATGTCAGCCAAAGATCCAGGAACATTGTGATATGAGTCACCAAGCTTTGTCGATCTAGAAATTGCTTTGCAAGACCAAAAAATCCCATTGAACCGTTAGAATATGAAGAACACACAAAACTGGCCATAAATCTTTAATATCTCCACAAAAAAGTATCCAAATGAGGTGCAAACCCATAAAAAAGAAAAACATGTTGTCCAAAACAAACCCTAAGGTTTGCAACATAAAATTATCCAAAACCAAGGAACGCCACCAAATACAGAGAAACTAGAAAATAGGAACAAAACAAAAAGGATATATTTTTTTGGTGATGCAAGATTTCCAATGACCCAAGGATGCTCATGCATCAGAAATAGAACTACTTGAAATCTAAGGGAATCAAATGGATATTTTCATGATAAACAACCATAATTTTTGTTGATAATGCAAAATTCCATGTTTGAATCTATGTTTTTATCTATTCTTAAATAGCCTTCACAAAATACTTTATTATCTATTCTAGAAATTGGATTTGGAGACATGAAATATTTCTCAAAGCATCAAGTTCTATATTTCATGTAATGTCCTACCAAGTAACTCTTAGGAATAAGAATAAAAAATACAAAAGAATAGATGGAAAAAAATAAAATTATAATTGGTATCCATGCACATCATGCACATATATAGAACGCAAACCTTAAGACAAGGTCATATAGTCATTGTAAACTCTGTACAAGTGGAAGTCACATTCATCATTCTAGAATAATCATCAACAAACAGTATAAAATATTTATCACCACGGTAGCTTTTCCCACCAATAGGTCCACAAAGGTCAGTATGAACCAATTCCAAAACATAATCAGAAGTATAGTTTTTTCTCTTGAAGCTAGACTGTCATTTTTCCCAACTGACATTGTTTACACATAACATTATCAGGTTTCTTCAATCTTGGTAACCCTCTTACTCTTTTCATCTTACTAATTTTTACCAAATTGTTAAAGTTCACATGACACAACCTTTTATGCCATAACCATACATCATCATATTGTGCAAAAAAACTTGTCTCATCAGATAGATCTAGCTAGAAAAAATTACCTCTTTTATGTTCTCCACTTCCAATTAGTTCACCAGTAGCATCAAATATTTAAGCCTTTTTGTGATGGAATTCAACTCAGCATCCAAAAGTGTTAAACTGAGAAACACTCGACAAGTTACAATTAAGTCCATCAACCCAATAAGTATTGTCACATGTGATCTTATCAACCAAATTTATTGATCCTTTTCCTTTCAGAAGACATGGTTTATCATTACCAAACTTAACACTACCACCTTTGCAATGATTTAAGGTTTCAAACTTACTTTTATCACTAGTCATGTGATGTGAGAAACCACTATAAATTATCCATCTATCAACTTTAATCATTTTTGAAATAAGTGTAGTTTTCTCATCCTTGTCAGAATCATCTTTCATAGCAACATAAACAACTTCTATATCATTATCATCAAATTTATCAGATTCACTATCAGTTTCTTCTCCAACAATATAACAGGATTTCTTACCTTTGTTCTTATAGTCCTTATACCTTCTAAAATATTTGTCATCCCTTTTGTCTTTGCACTTTCTTTCTCTACTTTCATCTATGTCATTCCTACCAGAGCATCTTGTTGCTATATGGCCAACTTTGTTACATGAAAAATAGATTATAGGAAGTTTACCTTTGAATTTTCCTTTTCCTCTCTGTAGTCTTCTGGCCATAAATGCCTCATGTTAATCAAGATCATCATCAAAAGTGTCCCTATCACTATTCACATATCTTTCTTTTCCTTTCTTAGAGTTATGAAGAGTCAATTGTGATTTGAATGCAGAATCAACATTGTGAGGGGTGAAATTATCAAAAATTGATAGCTCAAAATAAGTAAGTCAACCAGCTAGACCTTCTAGAGTTAATTTATTACCAAGAGTAAATCTCATTTCTTGTATATCAGATACTCTAATAGAATAAATAGGAAGTAGGGTTCTCAATACCTTTCTAATAACAGTATCATCATCAATATTTCCATTATCTCCTCTAATGGCATTCACAACCTCCTTAATAATATTAGCATCTAACATTCTCATTTCATCAAACTTACCTCTCAAGATTTTAGATTTGGTTCTTAGTATATTTTTATCACCTCCATAGATATCTTCCAGTGTGTCCCACATTTGTTTTGCAGTTTTACAGTCTTTTATGTCTTCAAATTTAGGATAACTTAGGGCTGATGCAATCTCCAAAAATGTTTGATTGTGTTCTTGTTTTTCTTTCATCTGTTGAGATATCAAAACTTTCGGCACATTTATGTAATCATTTTCCACATAGTATTTTTCTACTTCTCTAATTCTAGCTAGGTGTAGCTTCATCAAACTTTTCTGTGTAGGGAATTTCTCCTTGTTCAACCTCGGTACCTCCTTTTTATACATCTTGATAGCAATTGTTAGAATGATTTATATTAACTAAGAGGGGGTGAATCAGTTATCCTTAGGTCTAGATGTACCAATTGAACTTTCAAACACTTTAACCAACTTAGATCTACTCAAAAATCTACTTGGTCTCTATAACATATAATCAGTAACATAAACTTGCAGTCCACTATCCTAAAGTAATCAACTTGCAGATATAAAACTCTTAACAGTACAACACATCAAATAACATTCACACAAGAATGACACTAGGATTTAACGTGAAAACCCAATATGGGAAAAACCACCAATAACATGCTACCAAATTTTCACTCTTCTGAAGTGAGCTTTGTGAGGAGCCAACCCTATTAAAGCTTACAATACACATTGTTAAATGTGACCCTGTTAAAGGATTTAATCACCCTGTTAAAAGTGAGCCTTGTTAGAGGACTTAGATCATTCCATTAGAATGTAAATTTGAATAAAGGATTTACAATATTACTATTAGGTCAACCTTGATTAAAAGGATTTTTACTGATACAATGGTTAGAAAGTAACAATAGATTTTATATGAAACGTACAACTCACTTTGCAAATACAAATCCACTTTAGCTCAAATGCTAATTTACAGACTTGCCTCCATTATCATCTCTATTACTTAGATCTTCTTGGAAATTCATCAAGAAATCACCACTATGAAGTCTTATACTACTCTTCTTAGCCTTCTTTGCCTTCTGCTTAGATTATCCAATCAACTGAATGCATACAATAACTTGCAATCAAGTTAATCGTATACCTCTCTGATTAGGTACCTCAATCTTTTTCTTCTTAATCATTATCGTAGATCTTAGGGTTTGGTCAGATCCAACAAATCCTTCCAAAATTTCATTTTCCTTCTAACTTGTAGAATACATCTCAAAACTCCTTCTTGAATCCATACATAAAAATAGTTAAACATATATTAAATTCTCATTAAACTCTCCACAATGATCGTCCTTATCTTAAATACACTTTACATATCCCAAGAAATCAACTATGTCGGCTGGGATCTCAAATCTTTGTCTAACTATCAAAATACTGACACTCGGTGATTACTGTGTTCTTCCGCTCAGTCATCACTAGATAAATCAATAATTACTGACACTCAGTAAATACTGATGCTGAGTCGATACTTAATTTTCTCATAATTTATTAACACTCAGTCAACACTCGCATCACTCAGAAAAAAATTGTAGTTGACACTTTTGGTGATGCAAGATTGCCAATGACCCAAGGATGCTCCTGCATCAGAAATAGAACTACTTGAAATCTAAGGAAACCAATTGGATATTTTTATGATCAACAACCATAATTTTTTATTGATAACGCAAAATTCCATGTTTGAATCTATATTTTTCTCTATTCTAAAATAGCCTTCACAAAATACTTTATTATCTATTCTAGAAATTGGATTTGGAGACATGAAATATTTCTCAAAGGACCAAGTTCTATATGTCATGTAATGTCCTACCACGGAACTCTTGAGAATAAGGGTAAAACATACAAAAGAATACATGGAAAAAAATAAAATTATAATTGGTATCCATGCACATCATGCACAGATATAGAACTCAAACCTTAAGACAAGGTCATATAGTCATTGTACAAATTTGTACAAGTGCAAGTCACAATCATCAATCTAGAATAATCATCAAAAAATAGTTTAAAATATTTATCACCAAGGTAGCTTTGCACACCAATAGGCCCACAAAGGTCAGTATGAACCAATTCCAAAACATAATCAGAAGTATAGGTTTTTCTCTTGAAACTAGACTTTGTCATTTTACCCAACAGACATTGTTTACACATAACCCTCTTACTGTTTTCATCTTACTACTATTTACCAAGTTGTCAAAGTTCACATGACACAACCTTTTATGCCATAACCATACATAATCATATTGTGCAAACAAATATATCTCATTAGATAGATCTAGATAGAACAAATCACCTCTTGTATGTTCTTCACCTCCATTTAGCTCACTAGTAGCATCAAATATTTTAGCCTTTTTGTGATGGAATTCAACTCAGTATCCAAAAGTGTTCAACTACGAAACACTCAACAAGTTACAATTAAATCTATTAACCCAATAAGTATTGTGACATGTGATCTTATCAACCAATTTTATTGATTATTTTCCTTTCACAAGACATGTTTTATCATTACCAAACTTAACACTACCACCTTTGCAATGATTTAAGGTTTCAAAATTATTTTTATCACCATTCATGTGATGTGAGAAACCACTATCAATTATCCATCTATCATGTTTACTCATATAAGAAATAAGTGCAGTTTTCTCATCCTCGTTAGAATAATCTTTCATAGAAACATTAACAACTTCTATATCATTGTCATCAGATTTATCAGATTCACTATCAGTTTCTTCTTCAGAAATATAATAGGATTTCTTACCTTTTTCCTTATAGTCCTTATACCTTTTGAAATATTTGTCATCCCTTTTGTCTTGGTACTTTCTTTCTCTTCTTTCATCTCGGTCATTCCTGCCATGGCATCTTGCTACAATATGGCCAACTTTGTTACATGAAAAATATATTATAGGAAGTTTACCTTTGAATTTTCCTTTTACTCTCGATAGTCTTTTGTCCATAAATGCCTCAAGTTCATCAAAATCATCATCAGAAGTGCCCCTATCACTATTCACATGTCTTTCTTTTCCTTTCTTAGATTTATGAAGAGTCAATTGTGATTTGAATGCAAAATAGCATTGTGAGGGGTGAAATTATCAAAATTTGATAACTCAAAAGGAGTAAGTCTACCAAATAGACCTTCTAGAATTAAGTTGTTACTAGTAGTACATCTCAATTCTTGTATAGCAGATACTCTAATAGAATAAATAGGAAGTAGGGTTCTCAATACCTTTCTAATAACAGTATCTGAAGACATTATATTTTTCCATTAGTATATACAAGGAACAACATGATGAACACCATCAGTTTATACTACACCGACAGATAGGGCATAGCACTACCTGACGCCAAGGTTACTAATGCTGATAAGTACAAAGCATCCTAACAAACACTATTCAGTGTTACCCGATGACAAAAAGGACAAGGGAACCTGACGAGTAACCAATAGTGCAACCCGAAAAAACAATAAAAGAGTGGAACTCGATAGATGAAGGGAACCCGACAATCAATTCAATGAAGCAACACTGACAGACTTTTAGTTCACACCAACGATCAAGAACCAATAGTGAGTTACATCCCGTAAAAAGTGGATATGACTTTCCACGTTAGATAAATCACTAAAGTCTTATATTTAGCTTCTTTATTTGTTTTAAATCCATTAGGTATGGAGAAAGCAATGTAACTATTATTATTTTTATCAGTTTAAATGTTTTAAACATGCAAACTAAAGGATCAAGGTCAAGTTGTATACCCTGGATCTAGAGTTGACATTGTAATGCGTGATTCTAAAATAGGTCAAATACTTGTATAAATAGATGCTTAATCAATTGTGAACATTTTGTTCAATAATGATTGTAGCCACTGAGAGCATCTAAGGATCAGACAAGAGAATTCATGCAACAACATAGACAAAGATCAAATTAGTTGTCAAGAACATAACACAGGCTACCAACGAGCAGGAAAAGGTATTAATCAATCACTATAGGTGATATTCATATACTGTGAGCTTTAAAGGATCTATAATCATAAATTATATATTGCATACAGTTAGGTTAAACATATTGTACACATTATAACAAGTGGGGTACACTTAAGAAATCCTTTCAAGGAAGGTGGACTTAACAGTCCTATTGTAAATCTCTTAACTGAGTGCACACTTCATTAGTGTTTCTTAAAGCTCTTAAAAGAGTAGATCCTAATAGGTCTCCACATTAATACTCCTAACAGGGTAGATCATTAGAAGTGATCAATTGTAAGCCTTTACTGGCTCGCTTCCATTCTGCAGATAGTGAAGTTTTGTGAGTATCATCCCCACCGCAGTTTTTACTTCCTAAGAGGAGTTCTTTGCGATATCATATCTTGTGTTATGTGTCTATTACTTTAATGAATGTTTATATGAATGTTGCATACAATTAAGTTTACGAATTAATACTACATGCATAAGAAAGAACATCAGATATGGTCGGTAATACAGTAAAGATTGATTACTAATGATGAAAGGTGAAAAGTGTTAAAAAACATTAGAGGTGTTGATTCACCCCTCCCCTCTTAGTACTACTTCCCATTAATCCCAACAATTGGTATCAGAGCTAAGTCTCTTCTTGGAGATCTTAAAGGATTAAGAGAAAAGATCATACAATGGAGAAGTACAAACTTGATAAAAATATTGAGAATAAAAAGCTTGAAATTTAGATGTTCTATGAACAGTATAAAGAAGCTATAATTAGTATGAGACAACTGGTAGATGAAAGAAAGACTATGGCATCTCGCTATAATGAGATAGATTATCTTGAGGAAGAGATTCCAGATTTCTTTGAGTCTTCAGGATCAAATAAAAGCAAGGCATCAAATACATCAGAAGAAAGCATCACGAGCCTAACTAAAATCAATCTACATCTGGCTAGACAAGTCAAATCTTTGCAAATTGGTCAAGAGACACAGATGGTGAGAATGATTGATGTGAAGAACAATGCAAGGCAAGCTGAACAAGAAAGAACTCTAGCAATTGATGATAGAAGAAAGATCACAAACAAGCTACAAGAAAAGGAGTCTCCGATACAAAGACTTACAGGGCATCACCATGAGGTAACTAATCAGATTATTCTTATGAGTCAAGAAGAAAATAGAATGAATGTGGAACTCATTGAAAGAATACAGGTTATCGGTGAACTAAGAGAAGAGAATGAAAAACTAAAGCATGAGGCTAAAATTCTACAATAGCATAATGACATGATTAAGAGAGCTAAAGAGAGTACAAAAAGGATGGATAAATTCTTGAATGCACAAAGAAGACCCAACACCAAGACTGGACTAGGGTACATGGAACATGGAGAGTCATCAAATGAAGCTAATCCAAAAGATCCCTACACCAATCCTAGACCAAGGAAGCTGACATGCAATCACTGGGGAAAGCAAAGCCACACCTCAAATGTCTGTAGGAGCAAAGAAAAAGGTATTCCTAAATCCACATTTACATTCATAGGACATTGTTATAACTGCAGTAAGAAAGGACATAAAGCACATGAATGTAAAGCAAAGGTGAAAGAACCAAAGAAGGAAACATATATAAACAAGTATTTTCCCACCTACAAAATGAATTGGCACACATATCTAGAATGAAGGAAGAAGAAAATTAAAGCATGGAAACCCAAAAATCAAGAAAATGCATATAAATCGAGAAGAGTCGGTAATTCATATGTTTGGGACTACAATACATGGATAAACTACACAGCATGTGGTAGATATGGTCACATTGCTGCAAACTACATGAGATTATGGACCAAAAGGTCTACAGGCTGGACCAACCTGGGAATGGCATGTTTGCACTGTCATAAGTTTGGACATCTAAAGAAGGACTGCAGAGACCAAATAACAGAAACTGCCACTTTTGCAAGTGGTAACACCATTGAAGACATCAAGAAAATGAGAAAGCAAATGTGGAGGAAAGCTTCAACCATTGAAGAAGCTGGACCAAGAAATGCAGTAGGTGACACCTCAAACCATGGATCTAGTGACATCACCACCCCCGCCTAAAAGATGAACAAGTAAGTATGGAACTGCACTACACCAAGTCATATTTTGCATTAGTTCTATTATACAAATTGATAGATAGTCAAAATCTGCATGAATAAAGATGCATATTATGTTACTTGTTACAATTCTAAGAAATCAACTCCACTGGTAAATACATACTGAAAATGATCGGTGAATATAAAGGATGAACTATTTACACTTGCCAAGAATTTTTGGTCAACACATAAAAAGGCTAAGTTGCTAATGTAACCTGACACCCATCGGTAAGGAAGTAAAGTGATAAAGTTGTCCTGACACAACACCGATATCTGTCAGTAAAAGAAATAATCTTGACAGCCATTTTCGAGCATCCTATCAACACTGAGAATGTTATTTGTGGAGACTTCCCAATGAACTCTGTCTTCATGACCCGACGAGTTGTTGATCATTTATGACAGACTTAGGGAAAAAGTCTATAAATACTTGATGGGAGCACTTCATTCTACACATGTGATTTGAGAAGAAAGAGCAGAGAAAAAATAGAGAGATAAGAGAGCACTTAGTAGAGTGAACTCAACTCAATCCAACGCACTCCAAATAGATTACTCACCAGCCATATGGATCGAAGTAAGTAACGAGCGCACTGAAGAACTCTGTTGTTATTTTTGGAAAATCCCTAAATTTGAAAGATGATGGTAGCCACTTAAAGAATAGTGAAATTGAATAATGATAAGAAGAATGTCGTTAAGTTAATAAAGAACAACATTTGTGTGGATCCTAAGTACAAGATATTCTCAGAGACTGCATCACAACCTGATGATTCTGGCGCATTTTCAAAAATTCCACCTAGGGTTTTGCTGATAGAAGACGTAAGGTCCTACATTCACTTCAAGATCACTGAGATAGGTGATTTGGAGATAAATCAAGCTTACAAGAAGCTATGTTCACTTATCATGTGTATATTCTTTTATTTTCAAGAAAACTTTCCTTCAGTTGGAAAAGTGAAATGGGACACTACCAAACTAGTCACATTGTAGATTAGTGAACTTATCAAGTCACTAGGGGACAAATTTGATTTAGTAATGACTGAATACTTCCTTGACTTCAAGGAAAAGATGATGGAAAGAGTGAGAATCCCTGAACAGTTGATTGAGAAACATAGGGATGAAATATGTTTCATGGTGGATATAGATTTTACTCACATTAAACCAATTATACCAAGGACAACCTGGTTAGCACCTCTTGACTATGAGATTAACATAGATCAAGAAACAAATGCAATTGATGCATTGATAAATGAGCCACTTGACAGTAAACAACTAAGATTTGGAACTTATGAAGAGGCTAAGTCTAAGATAAAAATAGGCCTACTCATCAAGAAGACTTTCAACAAGAAGAACGAAATGGTAAAGAATCTTGAAATGATTTTGTCGGTCAATGAGGAGGAAAAAGAACAAACAAAGGAAACTGAGGAACAGGGTACCATTGGTGAAGAGCAACATGAGAAATAATCAGATTCCAAGGACACTAAATCTGATACACCTCCACCTCCTACAAAGAAACCAAGAACCACAGTGGCTCAAAGAACAAGAAGTCAAACTGTAAAAGCTACTACACCTCTCAAGAAAGGTCAAGTGGGGACCTATAAGAGGAAGTAGCAAATAGAGAAGCAAACTATGAAACAAGCACCTACAAAAAGTAGGAAAATACTAGTCAGGACCAAAGCTGACATAGAAGATTCAAAAGAGGATGAGCCTGATGTAGAGAAGAAAAACTCAACCCCTAGAACAATGGATGAAATTTCCGATTCAATTGCTTGAACTGGTACAATGACTGATAGGAAAATCAGACAGTGGGCAAAGCTTGAGCTAGAGGACCAACATAAGATACAAGATGCAATATTCAGGGCAATAGTCAAGTTAAAATATGTACCAGTAGAATTTTTAGGCCAAATACCCAAAGGACTGGGTGACATAATTTCACAACAATGGTCATATGCTTTACACACAGAAAAGGAAGCAAGGGAGAGGGTACTTGTCACACTCATGCCTCCTGAATCAAAGATGGAAGAGATCAAAGAAATAATGAAAAAGCACTCAAGTAAATTTGTAGCAAAGATAAGAGCCTACAAAGTACTAGAGGATAAATGTATAGAGCTGGACAGCATGATCGAGTCCAAATGGATACAAATCCTAGATCTACCTACAGAGTCAACAAGTTGTGAGAATCAATTACTTCTCATCGACACACCTTATGTAGAGGAGAAAAAAGATAAAGCAAGTCCTAAGCACATTGCTTTGGATAATGTAGATAATAATGAGCCCATTGACTTAGACCAAGTCATGGATGATCTTGACATTCAAGACATCACTCATTATGACTCTGATTAAGATCCACTGAAGGAAGATGATGTCATTTTTAATATCTCTTAAGGATCAAACCAAGCAACAACAATTGGAGACCCAAGGAAACAAGAACATGGATGTTGCTGATGAAATATGGCTAGACACTTCCATTATTGACATCACAGGTATAGACCCTACAGATCAACTACAAAAGGATGAAGATGTCACTGCTCAACAGGATCAAACCGATGAGTGGGACACACTTCTAGGATGCAGCACAAGTGGGCACACAGAATAATATGCCTGTATTGATGAAGGCCATAAATCTGCTAGAAGCAAATGAAGAATCAAATGCAGTAGATACAAGCATACATGAGTACAAGGGTGATGCAAAAAAAAAAGACTCAATAGATGAACCAAAGGATACAACTACAGATCAAGCTACAACCAATGATCATCAAGACAAGTCTACTGATTAGAATAAAGAAGAAGAAAAATGAGTAGAAGAGGACAAGCAAAAGGAAAAGAGTGAAGAAGCAAAGACAGATGAATAGGAGAATAAAATAGAAGATAAATCTATAGAAACACACAAGGTTGATGGAGAGACATCTTCACCAAATTGATAGGTGAACCCCGAGCAGAAAACATAAGAAGCTTCATCTACAAAGCCTTCACCGAGCACCTCTGAGAAGAAAAATGAACTTGCAATGGATGTTGTTGATGAAATATGGCCAGACATTTCCATTATTGACATCACAGGTATGGACCCTATAGATCAACTACAAAAGGATGAAGATGTCACTGCTCAATAGGATCAAATTGATGAGCAGGACAAACTTCTAGATGCAGCACAAGTGGGCACACAGAATAATATGCATGTATTGATGAAGGCCATAAATCTGCTAGAAGAAAATGAAGAATCAAATGTAGCAGATACAAGCATACCTGAGTACAAGGTTGATGCAAAAACAAAAGACACAACAGATGAACCAAAGGATACAACTATAGATCAAGCTGCAACCAATGATTAGTAAGACAAGTTTGTTGATCAGAATAAAGAAGAAGACAAACAAGTAGAAGAGGACAAGCAGAAGGAAAAGAGTGAAGAAGCAAAGATAGATTAACAAGAGAAGAAAACAAAAGATAAATCTACAGAAACACCCAAGGTTGATGGAGAGACGTCTTCACAAAACTGACAGGTGAACCCCGAGTAGAAAACACAAGAAGCTTCATCTACAAAACCTTCACTGAGTGCCTCTGAGAAGACAAATGAACTTGCAATGGTAGTTCATACATTTGCCTCTACTCAAATCTCAAGAAAGAAGAAGAGAAAAAACAAGAACCCAGTTACTCTAGATGAAATAATTTATATTCCAGTATGTGATCCTAGGACATTGGATCCTACTGAAGTGACAAAGTATGCAAGACTTTGTGAAAGGAAAGCCATGCAGGATAAGTTGAGAAAAGCCACCAAAGAAGCAAAGGTACTTGAAGTTGCACAAGGAATACTTTAGCAAATTGTACCTGATATAGACATTGATCAAACAGCCCCCATGCTTGATCAATTAGTGGTTCTCACTGATGCAATCACATCTCAAAACATAGATGTTGAGAAGGCTATGAAGGCTAGACTTGAGAAGAAGTATGAATTCAAGTTAGCTGAGAAGATAATCCAAGAAGTGGCACTACAAAAGGTGAAGCTTTCTGAATTTGCAAGCACAGTAGACCCCATCATTTTAGAAGCAATAGCCTTAATTCATAAATTATGCACATTACATCAACTCACAAAGGAGTATACCGACAAGATAGCATAGATTGATGCTGATCTTCAAACAAGTGCACAAAGTCTCACAAACAGTGAAGAGGCAATCAAATTTCACAACGAACAGCTCAAGCAAGCTCAGAATCTAAGACAAGATATACATATTGCAGAAACCAAGTTTAGAGATGAGGTAAATGAGCTTCAATCTCAACTCTTACCGACACTCTCATTACTGCAAAACCATATGATAGAGGCAAGAGCACTTATTGTCACCCCAGAAATGTTTGTCCCAGACAACATTTATGATATGCATGCCAAGATTGAGCTAGAGCACATGGCATTATAACTCCTCAAAGAAAAATGGGAGAAAATGATCGAAGATATCAAGAACACCCACTCCCACTCCCACATTCTTGACACATTGTAAGTTACACATTTTTGTCACATTTTTTACAACTTATAAGTTGTACATTTTTTTCATGATTATCAAAAAAGGGGGAAATGATATGTACAGTCAATCAGTAAAAGGGGGAAATGAAAGGAGGAAATGATTTGTACAGTCAGTCATTTGAGAGAGGAAATTAAAAAAAGGGGAATGTATAGTACAAAGTCAAGTATACATGTACATATACTTATACTATATCGATGCATACAATTAGGGGGAGTCATATAATGACAAGGATATATACATGGTGTACATACTAAACACTTTAGTATTATGCACATATCAGTTTTTGATACTAATGTCAAAGGGGGAGATTGAAGACATTATAGTTTACCATTAGTATATACAAGGAAAAACATGATGAACACCATCGGTTTATACTACACTGACAGATAGTGCACAGCACTACCAAACACCAAGGTTACTGATACTGCCAAGTACAAAGCATCTTGACAAACACTATTTAGTGTTACCCGATGAAAAAAAGGACACGGGAACCCGACGAGTAACCAACAATGCAATCCAATCAAAAAATCAAAGATTGGAACCCGATAGATGAAGGGAACCCGACAATCAGTTCAATGAAGGAACACCAATAGACTTTCAGTTCATACCGATGATCATGAACTGACAGTCAGTTACATCCCACAAAAAGTAGATCTAACTTTCCATGTCAGATAAATCACTGAAGTCTTATATTTAGCTTCTTTATTTGTTTTAAATCCATTACATATGGAGAAAGCAATGTAATTATTATTGTTTTTATCAGATTAACTATTTTAAAACATGCAAACTAAAGGATCAAGGTCAAGTTGTATACCTTGGATCTAGAGTTAATATTGTAATGTGTGGTTCTAAAATAGGTCAAATACTTGTATAAATAGATGCTCAATCAATTATGAACATGTTGTTCGATGATGATTGTATCCACTGAGAGCATCTAAGGATCAGACAAGAGAATTCATACAACAACATAGATAAAGATCAAATCAGTTGTCAAGAACAGAACACATGCTATTGACAAGCAGGAAAAGGTATTAATAAATCACTATAGGTGATATTCATATAATGTGAGTTTTAAAGGATCTATAATCAGCAATTATAGATTGCATACAGTCAGGTCAAACATATTGTAAACATTCTAACGAGTGGGGTACACTTAAGAAATCCTTTCAATGAAGGTGGACTTAACAGTCCTATTGTAAATCTCTTAACCGAGTGCACACTTCATTAGTGTTGCTTAAAGCTCCTAACAGGGTATATCATGAAAAGTGATAAATTGTAAGCCTTTATCAGCTCCCTCCCATTCTGTAGATAGTGAAGTTTTGTGGGTGCCATCCCCACTGTGGTTTTTACTTCCTAACAGGAGTTTTCTGCGATATCATATCTTGTGTTATGTGTATATTACTTTCATGAATGTTTCTATGAATGTTGCATACAATTAGGTTTATGAATTAATACTACATGCATAAGAAGGAAAATCAGATATGGTCAGTAATACAGTAAAGATTGATTACTAATGATGAAAGGTGAAAAGTGTTTCAAAGTTTTAGAGGTACTTATTCACCCCTCCCCTCTCGGTACTACTTCCCATTAATCCCAACAGTATCATCATCAATAGTTCCATTAGCTCCTCTAATGGCATTCATAACCTCCTTAATAGTATCACCATCTAACATTCTCATTTCATCAAACTTACCTCTCAATCTTTCATATTTGGCTCTTAGTACATTTGTATCACCTCCATAGATTGCTTCCATTGTGTCCCACATTTCTTTTGTAGTTTTATAGTCTTTTATGTCTTCAAATTTAGGATAACTTAGGGCTTATGCAATCTCCAAAATTGCATGATTGTGTTCTTGTTTTTCTTTCATCTACTAAGCTATCAACACTCTCGGCACATTTATGTAATCATTTTCCACATAGTATTTTGTTGCTTCTCTAGTTCCAGCTAGGTGTAGCTTCATCAAACTTCACCATACAGGGAAGTTCTCCTTGTTCAGCCTTGGTACCTCCTTTTTATACATCTTGTTTTTTATACATTTTGATAGCAATTGTTAGAATGATTTATAATAACTAAGAGGGTGAATCAGTTATCCTTAGGTCTAGATGTACCAATTGAACTTTCAAACAATTTAACAAACTTAAATCTACTCAAATATCCACTTAGTCTCTATAACATATAATCGGTAACATAAACTTGCAGTCCACTGTCCTAAAGTAATCAACTTGTAGAATATAAAACTCTTAACAGTACAACACATCAAATAACATTCACACAAGCATGACACCAATATTTAAGGTGAAAACCCAATATGGGAAAAATCACCAGTAACATGCTACCAAATTTTCACTCTTCTAAAGTGAGCTCTATAAGGAGCCAACCTTGTTAAAGGTTATAATACACACTGTTAAATGTGACCCTGTTAAAGGATTTAATCACCATGTTAAAAGTGAGCCTTGTTAGAGGATTTAGATCATTCCATTAGAATGTCACCTAGATTAAAGGATTTACAATATGAATTTTAGGTCAACCTGGATTAAAAGAATTTATACTAATACAATGGTTAGAAAGTAACAATATATTTGATCTGAAACATACAACTCACTTTGAAAATATAGATCCACTTTATCTTAAATGCTAATTCACTGAATGCCCTTCATTTTCATCTCTATTACTCAGGTCTTCTTGGAAACCTGTCAAGCAATCACCATGACTGTGCATTCCTATACGGTTCTTCTTAGCCTTCTCTACTTTCTACTTAGATTATTCAATCAACTGAATGCATGTCATAACCTGCAATCAGGTTAATCTTATACCTCTCTAATTAGGTAGCTCAATCTTTTGTCACTTAATCATCACCATAGATCTTATGGTTTGGTCAAATCCAACAAGTCCTGCCAAAATTTTGTTCTCCTTCTACCTTGTAGAATAAATCTCAAAACTCCTTCTTGAATCCATACATAAACACAATTAAACATATATTAAATTCTCATTAAATTCTCCACAATGATCATCCTTATCTTAAATACACTTTAAATATCCCAAGAAATCAACTATGGTGGTTGGGATCTCAAATCTTTCTCAAACTATCAAAATACTTACACTCGGTCATCACTATGTTCTTCCGCTCGATCGTCACTAGAAAACTCGGTAATTAATGACGCTCGGTAAATACTGATGCTCAATCAACACTTAATTTTCTTGGCATGTACTGATGCTCGATCAACACTCACATCACTTGGCACAAACTTCTTGAACTTATGCACACAGATCAAGGATGAAATGAGCTAACTAGAGCTAACTAGCTGCTTCATAAATCTCAAAACCAACGCACTGCAAATGTGTTATCATCTTTTTCTTCCAGTCAAGATAATTCTCTTCATCAAAATTTGGACTCTCTTTTCTAAAGTACACCATCTGATCAACCTTAAGCTATTAAAATTTCTCTCCAAGGCACTTGGCTCTGATACTAATTGTTATGAATAGTCCCAAGAGATAACTAAGAGGGGGGGTGAATCAGTTATCTACAAGATTCAATTCTTTATCCAATTAAGTATAGAATAACATTAAGAATAAACACAATAAGATAACACAGATTATAACACCACAATTTTGGTTACGGGGAAACCCAAAATAGGTAAAAACCCCGGTGGTAATTAGCACCCACAAAGAACTACAGTAGTGTATAATGATCCCTGTTAGAAGATCCTACAACCCTGTTAGGATTTGATCTTTATAATGCATTAAGTACAATGACCTGGTGAAAGGTCGGACCCTATTAGGAGTCTTTTACAAATAACCCTGTTAGAGGTGAGGACACATTGTTCATGAGCACACTACTCAAATGATGAAGACTGCAACCTTCTGCATAATAGATATACACTATATCTGATATTGAACTATGAATTAGACATATTGTCTTGATCAGTTCCAGTCAATTGTATACACTCTCTACTTCTTCACATAGATCTTCAACTGATGAATAATATAGCTTTACTAGCCCAATACATCAAACAATCTGCTCTTCTTCTTACTCGCATACTCCACACATGGTGATCACAAAATGATCTACAATAAGTATCTTCCTCCAAAGATATGATCAAGTCAGCTTGTAGGAAACTCTTCAACCACTTCTTCATCGGCCAAACTAAGCACGTAACACAAATAGAACCACACAACTCAAGATGAGTAGATGCATTGCTTCACACAGTCGGCTCCACCAAATTAACTCAAACTTCACTCTCTAAATGGAACACATTAAGCACTCTTAACCAAACATTCTAAACTCATAATTAAACATGAATCCAAACATGCATATCCAAAAGATAGGCGTAACTAAAGAAACAATAAAAATGTTGTCATCTCTTAATAAACAATCTCCTAAAACTATAACTAGAAAATAGATCATCATAACTCAACTTCAACTACACAACTGAATCTGCGTCTATGAACATAGCATAATGAATATGTCTGCAACATAAAAATAAACGTGCAAGGCTCCAACATATCCATATTGAGAATTACATACAATAAACTGTTGCATACTATATGTTTTCATCAATGACAAACATACAGTCAACCACTGGCTCAAAGGTAAATCTCCAACAGGCCATTCCTATGTATTCACTACTCACTAAAGATGTTGACTTTATCTAGACATCAGACTATGATGAATCCTTCCTGCAACTGAATTTTGTTCTGACTCAGGCACCTATATTGCGAGGTCCTAATTGGACCCTCCCATTCCACATACATACAGATGCCTCTGATCATGTCGTTGGAGTAATTCTTGGAAAAAAGGAAGGTACTCTTGAACATGCTATTTATTTCATTAGCAAAAATCTACAAGTTGCTTAGTTGAATTATATAGTCACCGAGAAGGAGCTATTGGCTTTTATCTATGCTCTAAACAAATTCTTCCACTATGTCACTGGTTATCAAATCTTTGTGCATACGGATCATGTTAGAATACTTCAGAGATAACTGAGAGGGGGGTGAATCAGTTATCTGCAATTTTAAATCTTTTGTACTTATTAATCCAGATTGATACAAAGTAAATACACATTTAGATGACACATTACACAACACATCAATTTGGTTACGGGGAAACCAAATGGTAAAAACCATGGTGGGAATTAGTACCCACAAAGAACTATACTATTTATAGTAATCCCTGTTAAAATATTCTTCAACCCTGTTAGGAGTTGTACAATACAATGCAGTAGTATAGTTGACCTGGTTAAGGGTCAAACCCTGTTAGGAGTCTTTTACAATAACCCTGTTAGGGGTGGAGGACTCCCTGTCCAAATGGTGAAGGCTACAACCTTCTAAATATTTGATGCACACTGTATTAACAGAATGAACTATTGTATGTGACACTGCTTATCTGATCAGTTCCTTTTATGCACCGATGCTTTAACCTCTTGTAAAGAAATATAATAGTCTAATCTATATTCTGAATGCTTCAACATAAACATCTATATTATCAACATATGATAAATATAGCTCTGTTGTATCAACACTTTGCTCTGCTTGTCAATCTCTGGCTTTCGCAACTTTTCTTATCATAAATGACCTTGTATAAATACATACTCCAATTATGAGATCATGGGACCTATTAGACAACTCTTCATAACATCCTTGTTGGCTCTACTAAGTGCGCAAGTCAATGCTAAATAGATGCGTCACTTCACTAAGTCGGCTTCACCAATTTAATCATAACTTTACAATATTCCTAAATTAAGTTCAGCGCGTTTAGATTAGTATCAACAACTCATAATTAATCATGAATATACACACGCATATACAGAAGATATGTGCAACTCGATCAACACGTTACATATGTCAGCCTTAAATTGTTAATCCTCCAGAACTATAACTGTTATAAACAGAATTACATATCTTTACTAAAACATCATATCTGAGTCTGCGTGTATGAACATAGCATAGTAAACATGTCAAAAACATGTATCTATCCACGCTGGTCTTCATGTCATCATATGGATAATTACATATAGAAGTACTACTCTATATTATATGTTGTCGTCAATGACAAACATACAATCAATAAACTATTCAAAATCAAATCTCCAACAATCTCCCCCTTTGGCATTGATGGCAACATATGATAAAAACAACTTATGTTCATGGTGTCTTCTTTCTTTTACAATCTTCTCAATATCCTCATGAAAGATTCATCTACACTGTTCTATTCATGGTGTCTTCTTTCTTTTACAATATCCTCATCAAAGATTCATCTACACTATTCTACAGTTACATACACTGTGTATACTACCCCAGAGTATAAGCTCCTTGTATGTGTTCCTTGTTTTTAGTATATACTCCCCCATTGACATCAATGGAAAAGGGTGTCATAAACCATTATGCACAGGTACTACTCTAGAAGTAGAGTAGTCAACCATTCATCAGTCACACAGGACTGATATTCTTGCTACTTTCTTTAATCAAACTTAAGAGAGGGAATGACTCCCAACTTCTTCCTTAGATACTCAAAAGTATCTTTTGCTAAAGGCTTTGTGAAAATGTCTACTAGCTGATCTTTTGTGCTTACATAGTCAAATGTCACTTCCTTGTCTGCAAATTTTTCTCTCAGAAAATGGTACTTGATCTCTATGTGTTTTGTTTTTGTTTGCATCACAGGGTTTTTAGACATGTTAATAGTATTGGTTTTATCACAATGAATAACAATAGGATAGTCAACCTGATTACCAAAGTCTTTAACCATCTGCTTGATCCAAACAATTGTTGTACAGTTCAGTGCTGCTACAACATATTCTTCTTTTGTCGTTGACTGAGAAATACAATTTTTCTTCTTGCTTGTCCAAGATACCAACCTTTCTCCAAGAAATACTGCTCCTCCTGAAGTGCTCTTCCTATCATCAATACAACCTGCCCAATCTGCATCAGTA